>CM055269.1:117562074-117660348 GCA_029237695.1 Conchocele bisecta
CAAATGGTGGTCACAACAATATGCTTTCTGAGCACCATTATAAAGAAACTTATTTTTAGGATTTTACCACAAACAAAAATATGGAGTATCCTTCGCATTGATATGGGTTAATGGAATTCATTTAAAGGCCTGTCAAGCAGCCAATGGTTTGGTTTAGGGCTAGGATTCAAATGGTTGTCTAATTCCATATTTTTCACCTTGTACGGAAAACAGGGGGGACCGTTTCACTAAATTCGTACGACTAAAATGTTTGTTAGTGAAAAATTAATGATAGTCTGTAAATTTCCAGCATCAACCAATATTTTCTTGTAAACAATTATTGGATTTACATTTATTGAGCATAGGCTGCATCATGCAGCCTATGCTCACATAAACATGTAAATCCAATCAATTGATATTTTCAGACGATCCTAAATTTGCACTTACGAACATTTTTAGTCGTAGAAGTTTAGTGAAAACGGGCCCTCTTGGAGACATTCAATAGAATAAAATGTGTTCATAGAACACGGATGTCCCAACCTTTACTGCTTTCATAGTAAACGAGGCAAAATCAAAATTTGAGTCGAAAAGGGGGGGAGGAAATCAAAAAATCTTAAATAATATTTTGGCGATCTACTAATTCATAAGGAACGCTACAATACCAGGGTTTCAGGTCTGTGTAGCTAATATTAGAGCTTACAAGGCAGACTTGCCAAATTCTAAGTCGAAAAGGGGGAGATAAGTCCATTTCCCGGCCGTGGCAGTGGAATCAAAAATCGAATCAACTATGCGGCATTATACTCATCATGATTCATAGGAAGGAAGCTTACATACCAAAATTTTCAGGTCGGTAAGCTAGTACCGTTTACGGGACGGACGGGGGGATGGAAAGGGACAAGGGCAACTAAATGACTGCCTCTTACAACAAAACCGGGGTATTCAAAATAACAACCCAACTCAAGTGAACATAATATGTGGTGTACAAGTCGATGGGCCCCAACCATTAAAAAGTACTAATCTGTTTCCACCTTTATAATGGGTATAACCGGATTCAACTCTCACGTACAAGAAAACCAAAAATGTACGAGAGGGCAAAACCAGGGGTGATCGAGGTGATTACAGCGATGAAAATACAGCCAGGGAATAATATATATCACATATATCACATGTTTCAGATAAATGTCGGTCAAAAAATGGCATACCTAAGAGTGAGTTGGTCAGTGGTGGCCCAACTGATTGTAGCAGTGTGACTGGCAGCCTACTGGAGCATGAACTAGAGACAACTTGATGATGAATGATTATATAATACCATAATTATGTGTCTTGCTCCAGACCGATATCTTAAATTTTTTGTTGTCTGCTGTTTATTTTCTATTTTCCATTTTTATCATCAAAAACATTCTTCAACACCAGTTTAGAATAATTTACAACATGCTTTGACGCATGTCCATTGAAGCATTCAGAAGCATTTCCATTGAAACTGATTCTGAAGTGCTGTCAAACCAGGTTTTTATTGAGAAATAAGGCAAGATATAAAAGCAACAGCAGACGACAATTGTTGTGAGTAGCGGTCTAAGGGTTAAGTCCCTTGTTGTATCGTCATATTTCAACAATAATGATTTAGAAAATCAGTCATATTTTCTGTAAATGACGTCGAAAATTGACATACAATTCAGAGCTCATGAATTGTTTGTCATGTTTTGACGTAATTCATATGGAAACAATTTTATTTTTTCCAATGTTCGACGTCATTTACTCGTAAAAATATGGTGTTTTTTTTTAATCAATAACGATGAAATATCATGATGTGAAAGGGAGATAATTATACCAGAGCCGGGCACGTATCTATCCTGCCATGAGAAAAAGATGCATACAGACTTTGTGACCCGAGTATCCCCTGATCGATCGGTTTATATAAAACCAACACTATATTTAACTCATATTTCCTTTAACTCATTTATATTTTAAAGGCACTGTGTCTCAGATATTCTCCATGCGGTGCTTCACTTCATGCACTGCAAATGACATAATATTATATCGAACAAACGCAACGTTTCATTCGATCAAATTTCAAAAATATTATACCATACTCGAATAGACACAGCAGTGGAACCTCTCTAAACCGGACACCCTGGGGGACTCCCAGGGTGTCCGGTTTAGACAGGTTGCACTGTATTTCCTGAAGACATTTTTGCGTGCTTTGCAATCATGAACAGACATTAACATCAGATATAAATATCAGTGACATCAGTCTAATGAAACAAACAAATGCGTTCCTGGTGCCTGGTTTAGAGAGGTTCCACTGCACTTAGACAGACACACTAGTTTAACCCGTTCACCCCAAGTAACTGACATGGACTATTTCATGCTGACTTTGAGATTGTTCCATTATGCAGAAAAAGGGGTCATTTTGTAAACATCAAAAATATTCACAAATGGTGCAGGGGCCCGTTTCACTAAGCTTCCTACGACTAAAATGTTTGGAAGTGCAAATTTGTGATCGTCTGGAAATTTCAATTGATGGATTTACATTTATTGAGCATAGGCTGCATATGCAGCCTATGCTCAATAAATGTAAATCCATTAATTGTTTACAAGAAAACATTGGTAATGTGACATTTACAGACTATCATAATTTTGGACCTACACATATTTCAGTCGTAAGAAGTTTAGTGAAACAGCCCCCAGATCCTGATAAGCCGGCTCATCAGGATCTACTCCATATGCAACTATTAGGAAAAAGGTCTCTGGTGTTGAAAGGGTCAAGTAGAATAAAAAATAGTAATAGACTGCCGAAAAACTAGCATTTTCAACGCGAGTCATGGTCATTGTTCAGTATCTTTAACTTTTTTTTTAACTAATCCATTTTTTTTTTCCAGGCAATTCATATTATCTAAAATTTGTTTCATACAAATCTATAATTAAATTTCTTAATAATATGTGATACGAATATCTCGGACCCAGTGTCTTTAAAAGCTGAATTTATCTGCACAGTGTGACATCACGGAGGCTACAGTGGTTATACGGGCATTTTGTCAGCAGGCTGTCATGTTTCTTGCAACACGACATGAAAAGTTTGTACATGCAGGCACCATACTGGCCTGTAAGATTTTAATCCAATATTCTAATGTGCTGTAGCAAATTGTAATTTACAAAAATATTAAATGTAGTTACCATAACCCATTACATGCGGAATACAGCTTTATGGATTTATGATTTTTTTTTTTGATTTTTTTTTTATTTCTCAATGAAAGTATATGTTGTGACCACTCATTTGAACCGTCTCGACGAGACGGTTCACATGGTGGTGACAACATATGCTTCTGAGCACATATAAAGAAACTATTGAGGATTTTCCACAAACAAAATGGCGTATCCTCAGCATGAAATGGGTTAATAACCCTGAATATTCGGACACATTTAGTCTGGAAAACACATATAAATACATGGATTCCCATAATGAAGAGTGTCACAATATCAATGCATTTGGATACAATTTGCTTTGAGAAACCCCTATAAAAATAATGGTTTCTCGAAACAAATGGTGTCCGAATACATAGGGTCAGTACGGTACATAACATTTTTATTTATATTGCAATGTTTTCTCTGATAGGGATGGAGATATAAAATAGCAAAATTCCATTATTTGTCGTTAATAAAACAAAATAATTTTTCCCAGTAAATTTCCATAAAGGTTGGCAAATATGCCATGTAGTTTTCTTTACCCATTTCACCCTTAACCCTTAGAATGCAGGAACCGAAAATAGTCGTGTGCTGATAATTCAAATTTTTTCTTTTCTCTCAACAAAAACATGATTTGGCAGCATTTTAGAATCATTTCCATTGGAAATGATTCTAAAGTGCTGCCAAACCAAGGTGAAAAATAAAAAATATTCAGCAGACGACACAAATTAATTCAGCATTGTAAGGGTTAACTAACTCTTCCATATACTGTAGACTTTCGAACTATTTCATTAATCGGAAAAGGGAATTTTTGTAAAAAAAATCATAAAATATCCACAAACAGTGCAGATCCGGATAAGACGGCTCGTTATCTGGATCTACACTGTTTGCAAACATAGGGTAAGTGGTCTGTAGAGAGAAGTTTAAGATTCATCAATATGTTTACAACCATTAAATACCATACAGGGCATCTGGCCGACAAACGGGATCATGTGACATCTAATGCCAGTAGATTGTCATTGACTGAAACTAAAATATTGATGCTATGTATTGATTGTTAGATAAAAATATAAAAGTTACACCTTAATACAAGACTGTATGCTACGGAGCCCCGCAGAGAACATGGATTTTTTATATTAATTCATTCCCACGAAATAACATTTTGTTCCCTCAATTTAACGAATTAACAATTCGTTCCCACAAATAACAAAATTGTTATAATTGACGGAACTAATTGTTAATTTGTGGGAACGACTTGTTAATTCGTGGGAACGATTTGTTAAAAATGAGGGAACAAATTGTTATTTCGTGGGAACGAATTAATAAAAAAAATAATTCTACGTCCCCTGCTCCGTAGGATGCAGGCTATTTAACATGATGAAATATTAATTCAAATATTATAAAAAAAAATTATAAATATTTAGTTCCACCATACTTACCAGGGATTACGCTGGGGAAAATAAAAAAATCGCCCCTTAAAAAACAAAAAAAACAATTGGCGATAAAAAATTACAATTTTCAAAAAAAAATTTTTTTATTTTTTTTCGAAAATTGTAATTTTTTATGCCAATTGTTTATTTTTATCGCCAATTGCGAAAGTGGCGATCGCCAGCGAAATCCCTGCTTACATTTTATAACTAGAGACACATTTGCTCAATTTAATTTATTTTTTTTAAACATTAAAATAACTTTATACTTGTGCGAAATTATTATTATCATACCACCACATTTGTGGTATCAATATTTCAAAATATGTATCCAGCGCTCCAGATAAGGAATTAGTAATTGAGTATTTTCACTCCATCATTTCTGAAGCAATTGGGTATTTCAAAATTTTAATTGGGTAAAATAAAAATAATTACACAACTGTTTACACCTCAACAGACAGCAGTTATTGAATAGTTTGCTTCGAAATGAAAACATGTCTTGACATTTCATTAGAATTGTCTTGAAATACCAAGATGTGTTTTCATGGAAAACAATAAAAATATGCTATAGTTGTGGTCTGTTTATTGTTTTCTGCAGCATGATAAAGGTACCACAAAATTGTTATTGCTTTTTGATACTCGCTACTTCTGATTTCAATTGGGTTTTTAGCAATTTTAATTGGGTATTTAAGCAAAAACGCAGCTTATCTGGAGCTCTGGTATCAATACAGTATCGACAGCTGTGTAAAAAAATTGATACATTGATATTCGTTTCCATCAATGACACCTGAAACTGGGAACAAATTTGCTGGACAAACCTTGCAAAAACGGGATTCAGTAGTTACAGTGGAACCTCTCTAAACCGGACACCCTGGGTCCCCCAGGGTGTCCGGTTTAGAGATGTTCCATTGTAAATCAGGCATATGACCATTCTGGGACATACTTATATATTTTGCAATCATGAATATGCATTATTATCCGATATACGTTGCCAAGAAACCCATGAAATTGAGATCACATATGCACGTACATGTATTTTCTTGGTGTTCGGTTCCAAGAGGTTTGACTGTACTGATTGATTATCAGAGCTCCAGATAAGGTGCATATTGGCGTATTTTACGCACTGAGTTTAGCAGAATACGCATTGATTATCAAAAGTGGGAGTACAAAATACTCACAGCAATGTGAAAATATGCATTGATTTTCAAATTGAGTAGTGAAAATACTGTAATAAAGTTGAACATTTACTTAGTTGAGCTGCAAAAAGCAAACACTGTTTGCTTTTTGCAACTCAAATAAGTGAATTTTTTTAATATGTTTTATTTTTGTATCTGAAGACAATCAATGATACATTTGTAAAAGTAAAATACGCATTGAATTTGAAATATGGGGATACAATACTCTTTAGATACTAAACTTATCTGGAGCTCTGCGCACTGATTGATTATTTTACATTTGTACAACCGTGTCCTATTCAGACGAGAGGGAGGTTCTGGACAGTGGTGTGGACAAGGCTACAAGATACTGGTAGCAATAATCCTGATACTGTGCCAGGGGTCATCAGATTGCATATCAGGAAAAGTTGATATACCAGCAATGGTGAAGGTTAGACACCACCAAATAGTTTTACTATATAATTTAACCGAATGCCATCCAATAAGGCCAGTCTCTCCTACTTTCACTATTCGTATGGATGCTGTGGGACATTGTACATGACCTGCAGCCAGTCTGTACTGGTTCTGCATGAACTAAACAATAGGTTCACTTACTCCTAAGAAAGAAAAATCCAACCTTGTCATATCCTCCAATATTGTGTACATTTTTTGGCCACGGAAACTCCGTTTACATCAAGTGACCAACAGGGTCAGTGTTTTCTTTTAAATGCTACAAATATGCTGAAAACTGGTGTTGAAGGCACCCCAAATGTTCCTCAAGTGAAACTGGGTAGTAATGGATCAAGATTTGCAAGCAAACGGTGTCTGTGACCTCAAAACACCCGCACTATTTTTTTATACCGGACTACTTTTGCATACACCCTGGGCGGTTTCGCACCATTTGGTGTCTTCTAACCTATAAGTGTACCAGTCCCACTACAAATCATTCTACAATATTCACTATTCAAAAACTAGCTTCTATTCCTGGATACAGTACCAAGTTTGGAGCAAATATCTCAAATGGTTGTCACACAGCAGCTGTGTAACTCCACCATGTGACTGTCCACATTCTGCCTTAAATTGAGCTACTACAGAACTATGGAGAATTTTAATAGATGATGAATTAAAAGCACAAATCTCCATAAAATCACATAACATTACCCTAAATAGTGTTATAGCTAACCATTCTACATATACAGACTCATCACTGAAACTATACCAACATGTATGCCACTCTGGAATGGTCGACAGACAAAAGGGTACTGGCTTGGAACGGTCAGTCAAGAAATTTGCTTTATAACACAGGAGGAAAGGAAAAACAATGTTTTCTGAGTACTAGTGTATTGATACTATACCGATATGCGAAAACAATACACTTACGCCTAATTTTGGCAAATTTTGGAACAGCGTCGCGATGTCGCGCCACTTTCCAGAACTTCTTAATTGTCCATCAGCATGCCAATATCAATGAATAAAAATGAAAAACACACTATGATCACTGTTTTGCTGTATATTACTGTCACATTCCAAGCCCAATCACCTACAGGTAATTTGCATACACTGGTTTATTATATTTGACTAAATAAAGCTGAGAAATCAAGATTTTAGAAGATTTTGAAGCCGATAACTGTCCGTCTGAGATACAAAAAAGAACAAATATGTTGCATCGCGGAGTTCCGCTCGATTATTCTTGTCGCAGTAACTTTAAATTATGTTCCCAGAGACATAGCTACAAGAAACATAAACTTCCAATCTTCAAATTCTACAAACAAACATATCTCACATAGGGCCTAGGCACACCTTATAGGTTAGACACCACCAAATAGTTTTACTATATAATTTAACCGAATGCCATCCAATAAGGCCAGTCTCTCCTACTTTCACTATTCGTATGGATGCTGTGGGACCCACTTGTACATGACCTGCAGCCAGTCTGTACTGGTTCTGCATGAACTAAACAATAGGTTCACTTACTCCTAAGAAAGAAAAATCCAACCTTGTCATATCCTCCAATATTGTGTACATTTTTTTGGCCACGGAAACTCCGTTTACATCAAGTGACCACAGGGTCAGTGTTTTCTTTTAAATGCTACAAATATGCTGAAAACTGGTGTTGAAGGCACCCCAAAATGTTCCTCAAGTGAAACTGGGTAGTAATGGATCAAGATTTGCAAGCAAACGGTGTCTGTGACCTCAAAACACCCGCACTATTTTTTTATACCGGACTACTTTTGCATACACCCTGGGCGGTTTCGCACCATTTGGTGTCTTCTAACCTGAAAGTCATATATAGATGGGACCTCGGTTTCAACTATCATCCGAACGACCAATGGAATGGAAAGTATTTTTCATGCCGATAGCAAAGATTTTTTGTTGATGATGTTTAACAGCCTGTCAACAGCTAAGGTCATTTTAAGCCGGGTTAATGGGATTCCCATATTTCACCTGCTATGATGGGGGCAAAAAAATAAACCAGATGGCCGCGGCCAGTATGTCGAGCACGCCGAGGCATTTGATGGTACATGTATTTTTAAAAACTTTAACGCAGATTTCGGACGGACGGACAGACGCATGCATGGACGGACGCACGGACACCCGGACGTCATTGTGATCACTATGTCTCGCTTTCCGCAAGCGGGCTCGACAAAAAATCAGAATGTAATATTTACAGAAAAAAAGAAATTCAGTCCCGAAATTCGAATAAACAGACCTGGTGGCAGGTCCTCACCACACCAGTCACTTAGCCCCACTCCCTAAAAGTAATAGGCTCAGTGCTAATCTTACTACTTTTATAATGGGTATAACCAGATTCAACTCTCAAGTAACAAGAAAGCTAAAAATAAAATGTACCCGAGGATCAAACCAGAGATATCATCATTCCGATAAGGATGAATCATATTGTTAAAAGTACCCTTCGCATGTTCCCAACCAACTGCCCAATGCACTCACATTTCACCATGCGGAAACTGCTATATGTGAGAATTAACTGAGCAGGATCACAGGTTGAAGTAACGGACCAAGGTCTATAAATACATGAAATATGCCTAAAAGCATCAATAAATGAAAAATAATAAGCTAAAAAAAATTTATTTTGTTTAGCTTATTTTTTTTAATTTATTGATGCTTTTAGGTATATTTAATGTATATATAGATAAAAAAAAAAAAATTTAGCTTATTTTTTTTTCATTTATTGATGCTTTTAGGCATATTTAATGTATTTATAGACCTCGATCCGTTACTTCAACATGTGTGGAAAATTGTCACAAATTGACTATTATTATCCTAGTTTTTTATTTTTTGTTGGGTACATTTGAGTAAATGAAAATAAATAAGCATATACATATATGTGTATATCGAGCGAGTAAAAAATAATTGTTTAGCTAATATCTTTTTCATTTATGGATGCTTTTAGGCATATTTAATGTATTTATAGACCTCGGTTCGTTACTTCAACCTGTGATCGGGATATATTGGTCAATATGTCACACAATCCTGAATATCAGCCAATTGCCTACATAATGATCATAAAATATATCATGACAATATTAGTTACATTTAGTAACAGTCATCATTGGCAATTCGGAAACCTGCAAATTATTTCATTAATGCCCCTCGAAATTGATTTACCGGTATCGCAGGGCTCCAGATAAGCTGCGTATTTGCTTAAATACCCAATTAAAATTGCCAAAAACCCAATTGAAATCAGAAGTAGTGAGTATCAAAAAGCAAACAAAAATTTGTGGTACATTTATCATGCTGCAGAAAACAATAAACAGACCACAAATATCGCATATTTTTCTTATTTTCCATGAAAACACATCTTGGTATTTCATTAGAATTGTCTCCAAAGAGACAATTCTAATGAAATGCCAAGACATGTTTTCATTTTGAAGCAAACTATTCAATAATTGCTGTCTGTTGATGTGTAAACAGTAGTGTGATTTTATTTTACCCAATTAAAATTTTGAAATACCCAATTGCTTCAGAAACGATGGAGTGACAATACTCAATTGCTAATTCCTTATCTGGAGCCCTGTTATTGGACATTAAATTTAATTTATTTTTAAACAACTTAATTTGTTTGATCAGGTTATATCAGTGACGTTTACTTTTACACAGATCCAATAAGATCATACATGGCTGTGACTGGAGAAATATGGCTTATGGCCTTTGTGACCAGTGCAGACTCGGGAATTCCGCTGGCGATCACCACTTTCGCAATTGGCGATAAAAATAAACAGTTGGCGATAAAAAATTACAGTTTTCGATTTTTTTTTTTGATTTTTCAAATTTTTTATTTTCCCCAGCGGAATCCCTGCAGACTCAGACCAGCCTGCGTATCCACGCAGTCTGGTGTGGGTCTGCACTGTTCGCAATTCAGTTATTGAAACCCCTGCTTGTGACAACAAGCATAATGTCCATATCGAATGTGATGGCAGGACAGGAACTAGCGCGACAACAAATGTCATAATCCCCAATTATCCAGTGACAGCCACAAATGTGTTTGTCAGCTGCACTGACGATGCCTTTGACAGTGTAGACCTTGGTCAAACTGTGCAGATAAGCTGGCTGAAAGGGGTGGTTATAGATGTTGTTTTGTCCCAGTTTTCCTCTGACAGTATGTGGCCCTGTGCTCGTGATCTTTAAAACATCTTCAGAGCAGATTCTCAAAATTTGTACTCAAAATCCAGCAGTTTGATTGGTCGGTCTAGACCAAGAAAAGCTCAGTCTCGACCAATCAAAATCCTAGTTTTGAACATCATATTAGAGTTATAAGCATGGGGCCAGGTATATCTGCGACTGTGACAGGAGAAAAGGGGCTTATGATATTTGCGACCAGTGTAGGCCCAGTTTCGCACATCATATATTAATTACAGGCTTAACCCTTAGACCGCTACTCACAACAATTGTCGTCCGCTGTTGCTTTTATATCTTGCCTAATTTTTCAATAAAAACATGGTTTGGCAGCACTTCAGAATCATTTCCAATTCTGAAGTGCTGTCAAAGCATGTTGTAAATTATTCTAAAGTGCTGTTAAATCATGTTTTTGATGATAAAAATTAAAAATAGAAAATAAACAGCAGACGACAAAAAAATTAAGATAGCGGTCTAAGGGTTAAGGAACATACTACTACTGTGTGTTCCACATTTTTCTGCCGACAAACATTTGGCCATTAAACACTTTTTCATCAATAACAAATTTTTGGTTTCATGAAATTCCATCAAATATTGATTTTATTGTGAAAAACGATTTTCCTATGGGAATTTAACATGGGGAGTCAATTTCCAAAATATTTCATTTTTTTATCCTGAAGTATCAAAAAACTAAAAAAATTGGAAATTGACTCCGAAACCTGGCGAGATAGCTTGAACATGATGTAATTAATAAAACAAAAGTTAGATTTTGAAAATCGGTCCACAAATAAAAAAAATATTTAAACAAAATCTATTTTTAGCCCCCATGTTAAATTCCCATAGGAAAATCATTTTTTCGCAATAAAATCAATATTTGATGAAATTTCATCAAATAATTTTTTTTGGGGAGGGCGACTTTTTTGTTATTGATGAAAAAGTACTTACTTTTAAATATTTTTTTGATTTCATATGTTTAATGGCCAAAAGTTCGTCGGCAGCAAAACGTGGAACAGATAGTAGATCTAGACTGGAGAGGATTGCCATAATCCTCTCGATTAAATTTAATATGATATTTATTGAACTTGTTTTATTTATAGAAACTTGGCACAGACGCGTATTTTAAAGAAATCCATACACATGTTTAATAAATTTCATATGAAATCACCATGTTGATTTAATACAATTATATAATTAAACTAGTTGTCTAATTTCATAAGAAACTTGGCACAGCCGCAATATTATCAAATAAATAAACATAATACGGTAAACAATTAGAGGCTGATTTTGGATCTACACTGGGCGCAAAACCAATAACCCGCCCTTTTCTTTTTCTCCAGTCACAGCCACAAATCATTTAACCCTTTCCCTGATAGAGACGACTTTTCACGCCTCTGCAGAAGATGTCTTTTGAAAACATTGTGGGAAAAGGAGAAATTGCTTGTAACAAGCAATTTCTCCTTTTCCCACAATGTTTTCTACTCTATCAGATAATTTAACCATCATTTGACCCAGCATTTGATTCTTTTATTCAGATGTTTCCGATTTGGAAGAGTCGAAATTTCGCAAAACAGGGAAAGGGTTAAAATCATTCTATAAATGATCACTACTGTAAGCTCCTTTATTGCTCGAGCCACAGCCGCACATAAATTATGCATTCTAACGACACGATCATCATAGCCGCTCCATGAACTCTTGCTCCAAGTCCTGTGCGGTGGGCCGAAGCGTCAGCTGAGACTTTGTCTGAATAAGAGGCTGGGTCGGGTCCAAATTCTGCCCCTCCATATCTATGTCCAGCAAGGTTTTGTGGTGCCGTATATGCGGCGGCGTGCTGCCGGGCGACATACGCGAACGTGTTTGAGAAATATACGGCGTGTGGTCAGCGGACACCGACGGAGTGACCCAAGTTGTCCGCGGCGGACTCGTGTGAGTCACGGGACGAAGACGAGAAGTGAGTAGTGGTTGACTGTTTTAGTATACCTTGTTTCGTGCTGCCCAGGTCTAACGTCTTAGGCCGCTCCGGAAGCCCACCGTTTGCCTTTCTCCGTCGTCCGCGGTGGAGCGACCTGGGTCTGCGTTTCGTGATATGGGCTCGAGGTATTTGAGGTATCAGATGGAGGTTTTCCCGACTCGGGGCTAAAGTCGTCCTCGAACGTCACCGAGTGTCGATTCGATCGCACGGTCACCTGAGACGTCTCGGAACTGTAGCTGCTGCCCGACAACTGTCTACTTAATCCGTGGTTGGAATGCAAAGTGCCATCCTGAGACGCGTTTGTGAGAGTTCCGTCGTCGCTGTCGGCCGCAGACAGCCGGTGAATAGGCGACGCCCGATGAAGCAACGTCGTCGTTGATTTCACCGTTGAGGTATTATCATCCTCCGCGACGTTGTCCTCGCCGTTTACGTGCGTAAACGTGAGCGGTACGTCCTGAATGCTTGGTCGATATTTGGTCTGGTGCCCGTGGTACGTGTTGTGTGCTCCGCCGGATGAGGCCGAATAGTAACTCTTGTAATCCGGTTCGGGTTCGATAAACATGTCACGAACTGCCGAGTTGTATGCGTCACGACGGTTCATGATATGCGAATCACGTTTTGGCGAGGCACCGTGACCATTTGAGGCGGAGAGCGGGGTCCGAGGTTTGATATCGAGGCCGGCCGCGCCCGCCAGTAGGGCGCCCATGTTGTAGAGGGCGGAGTCTATGCGACGCGGGGCGGGGCCCGGGCGCCGGGGGGTACCCGCATTGGCAGGCAGCGTCTGGGACGTGCCGGTATAACAGAAAATTCTTCAGCCCAGTAAAGGTTTCAGTCCGCGCATGCGCAGACAGAACAATAACAATCGGGGCCAAGGCTGTGTAAAGTTTAAGTCATCGATTATATTTCAAGATTTAATGAGATTAATGTACGTCTAAGCATAAAAATGGTCCCAAATGTAAAAAATAGGTATTTTCCCGTCCGGGGATGTTATGAATGTGTATTTTCGAGCTCCGTGTCGCACTTTAGTGGCCATACTATTCTGCTGATAAATCGAGATGCTATCGGACACCTGTTTGGCGATATGTGGGCGGTAAAGTGCGGAGGTCATATATGGATTCATACCGTTTTTACACCACTGTTCACGTCACTACCAACAAAACATTACGGAATGAATCTCATATAACATTTAAAATACATAAATTGCAATGATTTCGTAATAATATTTAGTTGCGAACACGTAACTGCTGCGTTGTCTGGTCAAGTCGGACCATGGTCATCTCGGCCCACATTTCAATCTCGGCCCAGATCGCTGGTCAAGTCGGCCCAGATCACTGGTCATCTCTGCCCACATTGTTTGGTCATCTCGGCCCATATATATATTTTTGTATATGACATAAAAAAAAATATTAGAAATGGTGATTCAAGAATATTTTGAGAAGAAGATTGCAAAGAACCTGATGAAATTTAATTTAAAATGAGAAAATATTATTTTTTCCGTGGTCATCTCGGCCCATATCATATTGTTCGTATAAGACATATAAGTTTATTAGAAATGGTGATTTAACAAGAAACATGATATATATTTAAAAAGATTCTATTTTAATTAAAAAAATATATATTTATTTATGAAAAAAATATTTATATAGATCTACATAAAAAAAAAAAAATTATTTTCAAACGCAATTTAGTTTTTGAATATATTACGTTAGACTTATCAAAGTTGACCATACATCTGATCTGAGATCGTGGGCCGACTTGACCAGACGTGGGCCGACTTGACCGACATGTGGGCCGACTTGACCAGACATGTGGGCCGACTTGACCAGACATGTGGGCCGACTTGATCAGACACATGGGCCGACTTGACCATGGGCCGAGATTATTGATTATGTTATATAGGTTTTCAACAATATATCATTAGTATATCATACAATAAGCACATTTTGACCGAAAAATGGAAGAATAAAGCACATATTTCCGCGGGAAAGCGATTAATATACATGTATCATTATTATAAAGGGAGACTAATGTGATCGAGACTCATTCATTATGTCTCAGTTGTCTAACTTTAAGTTGCCATCGATCATGATTTCATATGGCACATATAATAGTCCAAATGTCTAAGTAACCGGTCACCTCCATAGTATTGCAATATTTATTTCGCCGAGTAATTATATGCCAACATCTTTTTGAAATAGTTAAAAACAAAGTATAATGCATTGAATGAATGTTTTTATTAGCACAAATGACCGGGTGCGGCTTTTGTCCCCGCCGTGAAAATTGAAATCAGTCCCATATATTTCACGTTTTTTTCCCCCTTATATTGGAACGTATTGCATAATATCATTATTAATAGGCACATTGGGTATATACCAACACAGGGGTGTGAAAAAATACCGATGTGTTCTCTATATATCAAGTTTACGGACAGGCTGAAACTTCTCATGGCCGGGTGATTTTGTCCCCGCCGTGAAAATTGAAATAATTCCCAAATATTTCACGTTTTTTTTCCCCCTTATATTGGAACGTATTGCATAATATCATTATTAATAGGCACATTGGGTATATACCAACACAGGGGTGTGAAAAAATACCGATGTGTTCTCTATATATCAAGTTTACGGACAGGCTGAAACTTCTCATGGCCGAGTGCTTTTGTCCCCGCCGTGAAAATTGAAATCAGTCTCATATATTTCACGTTTTTTTTGCCTTATATTGGTACATATTGCAAAATATCATTATTAATAGGCACATTGGGTATATACCAACACAGGGGTGTGAAAAAATACCGATGTGTTCTCTATATATCAAGTTTACGGACAGGCTGAAACTTCTCATGGCCGGGTGCTTTTGTCCCCGCCGTGAAAATTGAAATCAGTCCCATATATTTCACTTTTGTTTGCCTTATATTGGAAACGTATTGCATAATATCATTATTAATAGGCACATTGGGTATATACCAACAAAAGGGTTGTGAAAAACTAACGATGTGTTTCTCTATATCAAGTTTACGGACAGGCTGAAACTTCTTCATGGCCGGGTGCTTTTGTCCTCGCCGTGAAAATTGAAATCAGTCCCATATATTTCACGTTTTTTTTGCCTTATATTGGAACGTATTGCATAATATCATTATTAATAGGCACATTGGGTATATACCAACACATGGGTGTGAAACAATACCGATTTGTTCTCTATATATCAAGTTTACGGACAGGCTGAAACTTCTCATGGCCGGGTGCTTTGGCCCCGCCGTGAAAATTGAAATCAGTCCCATATATTTCACGTTTTTTTTTGCCTTATATTGGAACGTATTGCATAATATCATTATTAATAGGCACATTGGGTATATACCAACACATGGGTGTGAAAAAATACCGATTTTTTCTCTATATATCAAGTTTACGGACAGGCTGAAACTTCTCATGGCCGGGTGCTTTTGTCCCCGCCGTGAAAATTGAATTAGTCACATATATTTCACGTTTTCTTTGCCTTATATTGGAACGTATTGCATAATATCATTATTAATAGGCACATTGGGTATATACCAACACATGGGTGTGAAAAAATACCGATTTGTTCTCTATATATCAAGTTTACGGACAGGCTGAAACTTCTCATGGCCGGGTGCTTTTGTCCCCGCCGTGAAAATTGAAATCAGTCCCATATATTTCACGTTTTTTTTTGCCTTATATTGGAACGTATTGCATAATATCATTATTAATAGGCACATTTGGTATATACGAACAAAGGGTTGTGAAAAACTACGGATGTGTTCTCTATATATCAAGTTTACGGACAGGCTGAAACTTCTCATGGCCGGGTGCTTTTGTCCCCGACGTGAAAATTGAATTAGTCACATATATTTCACGTTTTCTTTGCCTTATATTGGAACGTATTGCATAATATCATTATTAATAGGCACATTGGGTATATACCAACAAAGGGTTGTGAAAAACTACCGATGTGTTCTCTATATATCAAGTTTACGGACAGGCTGAAACTTCTCATGGCCGGGTGCTTTTGTCCCAGCGTGAAAATTGAAATCAGTCCAATATATTTCACGTTTTTTTGCTTTATATTGGAACATATTGCATAATATCATTATTAATAGGCACATTGGGTATATACCAACAAAGGGGTTTGCAAAGCCACCGATTATAGATTAGTTTACAGACAGGCTTCAACTTCTCACGGTCGGTTACATATCGCACGCCATTTGGTAGAAGAACTACGGTACGCGGTGTGCATATTGCGTAATATCATCGTTACCATTCATATTGTGTATATACCAACAAATTGGTTTCCACGGGTTCCCCCCCCCACCTCAGCGTGAGCCCTTTAAGCCGCTATGACTAGGTTGAAGGTTTTCACGGACTTACGGGGCTCACACCCCCAGCGTGAGCCCCTTAAGCCGCTTGGCTAGGCTGAAGGTTTTCACGGACTTAAGGGGCTCACGTTACACCGGCAATGTTTTGTCCTGCTGTATCATTGCTGAGATCTGCTGGCCACAGCTCTTCATCGCGGTCTATAACAGCAGAGCAGTAGCCTATTTCATCAACATTGCAAAGTATACTTTAGTAGCAAAGTATACTTTGAGGGAGAAATTTTCAATTTTTTTAAAAATTTATTAATTTTTATTATACTGAATTATTACATTATCACAGCCATTTAATGGATGTGATAATGTAATAAATTCAGTATAATAATTCTGCATACTTTTAATCATGAAATATATGCATTTGTTAGTTCTATATGAAATAATGCATTTCAGGAAAAATAAATGATTACTCCCTCAAAGTATACTTTGCTAGTAAAGTATACTTTGAAATGTTGATGAAATAGGCTACAGGTAACAGTTAACGAGCTTCAGAGCTCCAGATAAGCTTTGTGTCTAAAGAGTATTTTAACCCGTTTTCAAATTAATTATTTTTACATATGGATTATTGATTTTCTTCATTATTAAATCAAAACAAATTTAAACATTCACTTGTAGTGTAGTATGTATTACTTAATCACTTATTTATACTGTAATACAGCTGAACAATTACTTAGTTGACTCAGCAATGTGAAAATATGGATTGCTTTTCAAATTGTGTAGGAAACATACTCGTTACTGTAATAAAGATGAAAATGTACTTAGTTGAGCTGCAAAAAGCTGCTTTTTGCAGCTCAACTAAGTACATTTTCATCTTTATTACAGTAACGAGTATGTTTCCTACACAATTTGAAAAGCAATCCATATTTTCACATTGCTGTGAGTATTTTGTACTCACACTGTTGACAATCAATGCGTATTCAGATAAAATAAGTGCGTATACGCCTATACGCACCTTATCTGGAGCACTGAGCACTGAGCTTTGCACTCACATACATACTGACCGATTGGGGATTGGGGTCTTACATCCACTACAAGGTCATATGTGGCCAAGATTGGAGAAATGGGGCTTATGGGATCATATAGCAAGCTTTTGTAGCCTGAAAACTATCTATATTGCTTGTTAGAAGCATGATAGGTGTTTCGTTTATGAAATGGCGAACAGTGCAGCTCGTGATCAGACTGTGCGGATGCACAGGTTGATCTGGATCTACATTGGCCGCAAAACCCATAAGCCCCATTTCTCCAGTCACAGTCACATATGAGACAAGACATGTGATTTTGTACAGAAGATTTTTCATGAAAAAATATTTACAGAAATTGTGATATTTTCTGTAATTGATGTAGAACATTGATGAAATTTTCATACCAAATTCCGCATTGGCCTTGAACAGTTGACATCTGACGTCATGTACGGAAAATATTGTAAAATTTGTAAATATTTTTCCTGAAAACATCTGAAAATCCACTGAAACCTCCTCATCCCACTTGTAAAAGTATCAAATTTGAGCATACTAGATTGATTCTGAATCATTTTGAAAACGCGAATATGACAAAATCATCTGAAATCAGCTGAAGATTGTCATGCCTAAAAATCACATGTCTTGTGATATAGACAGGAATGCACCTGTATCAGTAGCCTATTTCATTAAAATTTCAAAGTATACTTTTCTAGCAAAGTATACTTTGAGGGAGAAATTTTCAATTTTAGGATAAATTTATTATTTTTTATTATACTGAATTTATTACATTATCACAGCCATTTTGGCTGTGATAATGTAATAAATTCAGTATAATAACTCTGCACACTTTTAATCATCAAATATATGCAGTCGTTAGTTCTATACGACATAATGCATTTCGGGGAAAATAAATGATTACTCCCTCAAAGTATACTTTGCTGGAAAAGTATTCATTGCAATGTTGGTGAAATAGGCTACTGGAATCATGAATGTTCAGCATCAAAATAACAATTCTAATGAACATATTAACTATTATTGTTACATAACTGCCGTAGTTTGACACCGCTCACAGCCGTGTTCAAACGTACAGTGCATGCTGTTTGACCATGGCTGTAGAAAATGCTCATTCCGGGGCCAAGCCGACACCTACGCAATGCATGTGTCTCATGACATTACTAGAACGCACCATTACGTCACCAGGCCAGTTCACAACGGTCACACCAACATTTTGAAATGTAAGCGGCAACGTGAACTGCGGCACCGGAATATGTAGTCAAACTTGCATTAAGCGACCACCCAAGGGAGACACCAAAAATGATCGCTTAGAACAATGGTCTAACACAAAAACGTAAAAATAAATGGAAATCCGGGTACTGGTATGTCCGATTATATAGTATTCGGAATCAGCAAATCGCAAATATTAAACATTAACACAGAAATAAATACATTAGAATACTACTGGTAAGGTTTACTGTGCACTTTTCTGAATTATTCAGGCTTTATTTCATCAAAATAGATGAAACAATTTGAATGTTATTGCGAAATAAAATCGCCCAGCTGAAATCGCAAATAGGCATGTTAATTCCCTTTAGTAATCATTAGAGCGATTCCAAGCTTAAACTATGGTTACTATAGTTGAACTATACTTCAACTAAACAACTGCGAATGCAGACTGGTTCGACCAGTGACGTCATACGTCTACTATAGTTCGACTAGCCAAAAGAAGCATGTTCCTCCAGTTTCAAGATGGCAGCGAATAGGTAAAAAGTTCTAGAGAGCGGGAAATTAACTACTAGACACATGCGCAATGCATCTACTATAGTTCAACTATTGTACGAACCTAACTCGCTCTAAGGAACCTAGCGATTCAGAACGAGGTTTCTGGTCAATAATCATAAACAATGCAACATTCACACTTTGACAGTGAAAGGGGATTTGTTTCCTTTGTTTGTCACACACTAGAGGCTAATTTCACCTGGAGAAAGTGACATCCTGTCAATTAATGGTCGTTTAATACAAATTAAAATGGCTTTTGTTTTGAAAATAAGTGACAGGTAGTTGCGTTAGGGGAAAGTCGCTTAATACACTGTCATTATATAAGCCAAATGGTCAGGGGAATTTAAAGTGGTTGCTTAAGACAAAAGTCGCTTAATGCACGTGTCGCTTGTGCAAGTTTGACTGTATGTGTAAGTCAGCTGTTTGAATGGAGCAGATTATCAAAGTACCGAAAGTACTGCCTATATATGCTCAAACTACACGTACACGATATTTTCGACGGAAATGTAACAATAACGTTCGACCATGTCCAGCCGTGGGTAAACGTTTGCTGTGGCACTCGGGAACCGTTTGAAGCCTCAGCCTTGGGGTTCAAACAGTTCCTCGTGCCACTTCAAACATTTACCCACGACTGGAACCTGACCACAAGTTTCCCAGCTTTCTAGTTAATTCATGAATGGGCAGATTTGCTACTCACATATTTTTGGAGTGCACTGAAGTTGGAATGTCCGCGACCTAAATGACGGAGGTTTTTCTCGAGACTGGGGGCGCTCTTCGACCATCGCCCGTCAGAGAGTATCACAGATGGTCTTTGTCGTCGGTCCTTCTGCACCGAACTTGGTCCCCACGTCTTGCCCTTGATGGCATCAGCAGGATCTACACGGGCATGCCAGTTAATTATGATGCACAGGTGTATACTAACAACAGAGCTCCAGCTAAGGTGCGTATTTGGACCAAATTTTCCGGGTATATTTCTTATTTCTTCACGAAAAATGGCAAGTTGGGATTGCTTTAGAATCGACTCATCGAGACAATTCTAAAGCACTCCCAACTTGCCAATTATGTCAAAGAAATAACTAAAGTCTCCCCGAAGTTGATCAAATTACGCACCTTAACTGGAGCTATTTTACAAGTTATTGTCCACATAATGTATTTTTAAGGAATTAAATGCGAGGGAGCGCCAGCGACCACAGCGTGTAGTTCCTTAAAAAGCCAATATCTAGCATTGACACCTAACCAATATTTAGGGTTAATATGGTAATACTGAATGATCACAATAATAAGGTATTTGGATACAATTTGTTTTATAAAATAGGGGTTTCCCCAAACAAACGGTATCCAAATATTTATGGTTATTATGGTGTAACTGCGCGACTGAGGGGGCGGGGGTGGTGACGGGACTTACATGATATAGCGCGTGGCCTGGGTGACTGCGCGACTGAGGGGATGGGGGTGGGGGGTGGGGAGTGGCAGGACTTGTACATGCTATAGTCGAGAAAAAAAAAAAAAAAAAAATAGCCTTGGTTGGGTGACTGCGCGACTGAGGGGGCGGGGGTGTTGGCAGGACTTACATGATATAGCGCGTGGACTGTGTGACTGCGCGACTGAGGGGACGGATGTGGTGGGGAGTGGCAGGACTTACATGCTATAGCGAGTAGCCTGGTGGGTGATTGCGCGACTGAGCGGGCGGGTGTGGTGGGTGGCAGGGGTAGGTGGTGGCGGGACCCCTAGCCTGGGTGGGTGACCGGGCAACTGATGGAGTGTGGGTGATTTGGGAGGGGAGTGCAGGGTGGACGGAACATACATACAATAGCGCGTAGCCTTGGTGGGTGACTGGGCGACTGAGGGGGCGGGCTGACCGGGCTCGTCACCAGCGCCAGTTTGTCGCACGGAGACGTCTGCTGCTTCTGTACCGTTATATTGTGTCGGAAGTCTGAAAACAGTGTACAAAATACATGAACTAGTGCAACAGTGGGACGTTTCACTAAACTTCGTACGACTAATATGTTAGTAAGTGCAAAATTATGATAGTCTGTGAATTTCACATGAACAATGTTGTCTTGTAAACAATTATTAGATTTTCATTTTTGGGCATATGCATATGCAGCCTATGTTCAATAAATGTAAATCATAAATTCAAATTTCCAGACGATTCTAAATTTGCACTTACGAAACGGGTCCCAGAATAGCACTTGCAATACAGTCAAACCTGTGCTAAAGACCACATGGCTGTAAAGGCCACACTTGTTTTGTCTCAATGGCACAATTACTATATAAATGACCATGCAAATAAAGGCCAAATTTTTCACTTCCCATGGTTGGCCTTTATTCACAGGTTTAACTGTATATCTCAAGGATACCAGGCTAGTGTCTTTTGATATTAAGTTTATCAGGCAAGGCAAGGAAACGCGCAAAATTGCCGAGGCTTGTCGAGGAATTTCTACCATTTCCAAGCCAAGTCTGATAAATTGATATCAAAAACATGATTTATTGAAATATTAAAGTAATTATTCAAGGGATATAGAAATTATGTCAGAATTGATAAACTCCGGCAAACTTTTTAAAACCGAACCTCTAAGTGTTTAAGCAGAGTTCTGAAGTTCAACAGATCATGGTCATATTAAGGGCAGCATGGATATGTGGCACTTGTGCACAATAATCATGTACTGAAATATTAAAGTAATCCTTCAAGGGATATAGAAGTTATCGCAGAAATAAGAAACTCCAGCAAATTTCTTAACCACACGGACACACAGTCCGAACACTATATGCCTGTCTGCTCTAGAGATGCCGGTAGCATAAAAATAATATAATATAACAGAGCTCCAGATAAGCTGCGTATTTGCGTAAATACCCAATTAAAATTGCCCAAAACCCAATTGAAATCAGAAGTAGCGAGTATCAAAAAGCAATACAAATTTTGTGGTACCTTTATCATGATGCATAAAAAATAAACAGACCACAATTATAGCATATTTTCCATGAAAACACATCTTGGTATTTCATTAGAATTGTCTCCAAGGAGACAATTCTAATGAAATGCCAAGACATGTTTTTATTTCGAAGCAAACTATTAAATTATTGCTGTCTGTTGATGTGTAAACAGTAGTGTGATTTTATGTTACCCAATTAAAATGTTGAAATACCCAATTGCTTCATAAATGATGGAGTGACAATACTCAATTACTAATTTCTTATCTGGAGCCCTGACATAAGAAGGCTGTATTACAGGGTTCTGTTGTTTATAGAAACTTCATATTCATTGTCTTGCAGCTATGCATCACCTGTGTTACTCCCGTTCCGCCATCAACCTCAAACATAAACACCACTAACCTGAAGGTTCACTGATCGACTTTCCTCCCGCCTTTAACAGTTTTTGAAGCCTACTCTTTTTAAACTTCCCCCGTCGTGTATTTGGCATTGGTTTGTGCATTAGTTGCTGGAGAATGATAATGTTCAGTTCACGCTCCAAGAGTTCTATCTCACACTCGGCAATTTCCTGTTCACGTTTGCGTAGGAATTCCTCTTGGTTTTTCTGTTGTAACGCCGCCTTTGTAATCTCCTCCTCCCGACTGCGTAGTTCCTGTAAATTTTGTCGTCTGCCGTTTGTTTCTTATTTTCCCTTTTCTCTCAATAAAACATGATTTGGCAGCTCGTCAGAATGGACATGATTCTGAAATGCTGCCAAACCAGGTTTGTATTGAGAAAAAAGTTCAAATACGAAACAACAGCAGACGACAATTTTCGGTTTCCACATTCTACATATTCCACAAAATGGAAATGATTCTGAAGTGAAAAACTTGTTACAGTGTACCAGGGATATAACACAAGAACTCTTTCATTCGAGAAAGTACACTAAAAATGTGTTGCAGTGTACCGGGGGTATAACACAAGCACTCTTTCATTCGAGAAAGCACACTAAAAATGTGTTGCAGTGTACCGGGGGTATAACACAAGAACTCTTTCATTCGAGAAAGTACACTAAAAATGTGTTGCAGTGTACCGGGGGTATAACACAAGCACTCTTTCATTCGAGAAAGTACACTAAAAATGTGTTGCAGTGTACCGGGGGTATAACACAAGCACTCTTTCATTCGAGAAAGTACACTAAAAATGTGTTGCAGTGTACCGGGGGGTATAACACAAGTATTCCTTCCTTCGAGAAAGTATACTAGAAATGTGTTGCAGTGTGCAGGTACACATACCTTTTCTCTGCTCCTGAGTTCGTCAAACATCTCCTCGATCTCGAGGCGCCAGTCCTCCTGCAGGGTGTGGAACGAGTCCTGGGGCGTGGTCATGAAGGACGACGCCCGCACCTCCTCCAGGGTGTGCATGATGTCGCGGAACGTTGGCCGGAAATGGGGCTCCTGGTGCCAGCAGTCTGAATGGAGAATTTATTATAGGAATGAATGGCCTTTTTGTGGAATTTATCGGGGTATAAACTTGGAAAAGTCGCGGGAATACTGGATGAAGGCCGGAAGGCCTCGTCCAGTATTCCCGCGACTTTTCCAAGTTTATATCACCGATAAATTCAACAAAAAGGCCATTCATTCCCTATAATTCCAGCATTTTAAATAAATTCATCAAGAAAATGTGTTTATTTTCCGTTTTCTTAAGAATTATTTTAAATGCGCCTCGGACCCCCCTAGCGCGTTCCATAATATAGTCAAGTATTGCAAAATAGTTACGCCCCCCTAACCCGAAATCCTGGATCCGCGCCTGAAGTGCCTATGTACGGGGCCGGTTCGTCAAGGAAGACAACTGCGTGAAGACTGGTTGGTTGCGAGTCGAGTCAGAACGTCAAACGACAAACCCAAGCTTAGTCGGAAAGTCCACGGTAGAATGGATACGGGCAAACATTAAAATGTCGACGAGGCGTTCTTCAAAAAACTCACGTGAAGACGGGGGGGGGGAGAAATTGGTTGAAATTTGACATTTTGGCCGACTTCCGTAAAAACACGAATCGAATCACGGAAAAACCCGCACGCTGAAGAAATGTGGTTCAACAATTTCGAGTTGATTTCTTCGAAGAAACATTCAAAACAATTAATTTTCGTCATTGGAAGAATAAATTGTGGCAATTTTCATTGTTTACGTGTGTATAGTGTGTGTTTATTTATTTGACTAACATTGTACATGATGTAAGCGACCCGCGCACCTGTGTTTACATTTGAAGAATCGAAAGTAGAAATTACTGCCTTTTCACAAGACCAGGCTCGTCCCAGAACACTAAAAAGCTTGGTAAAAAGTATTGGCGTATAGTGATATACAGTCTGATGTAACAAGTTCATCAAATACGACCAGTGTATGCACAGATCAGCGGAAATTACTAGGTATGTTGTATTGTTGAGTTTTTGACAATACCCCACCCATAGTTTTAGTAATATTTTGCACGAGTCGCTTGTTTATGAACTTTTGAGCAAATTTCTTTTTTTTGTTTCGGATTTTGCTGCCCATGCACGTTGTGTTTGGAGAATAAAGAAAGTTGTTTGGTACCGAAATAGTGAGTCATGCTTGTTGAACACAGTGTTATATAATAATTTTGAAGGGACCTCCCATTGTTTGTGTATTTCCTATATGTCCAATTGTATATATTCCCATCATATATATCCTATATTTATATAATGCTGCAGTGTGCGTGTGTTCCGTATGTTAGGTTCACTGTGTGTTTGTGGATGTGGTGTTTGTAAGTGTCATATGTGAACAGTCTGGGAGGAATATATTTGTGTTCAATGATGGCTGTGTCTTGGTTCATGACATGCCAGCAGTAGTGAACTAAGACGACTATTTCACCAATGGCAATGGTAGGATAAAAAAGTACCTGAGTTATAGGACTGGTAAACCGTAAAATCTGACTGCTGGACTGAGTTTGACCGGATAACCCAACTCCGGAATCGAGCCCAAGTATCAAATACTCAATTCCTGCAGAGCCAGTATTCCACAAACTGGATAACCCAATTTCGGAATCGAGCCCGAGTATTAAATACTCCGACGGTTGACCGGGAGCCCATACCAAGTTTTCAAACGAACTTGAGTACCAAATCCTCAAACTCGGGTGAGATGGTAAACCTTCATCCCGAATCTTGTTTGCAAACAAACTCTGGTAGTAAGAATGAAAGAGTAAGCAGTAACACCCTTGCAATGACAGATACTTGTGCTAGAGCAGAGAAACTGGGGGAGGTTCATTGAGGAAATGGATGTAGGACCAATTTGTCCCCGGAACGATGAGCTATACCTGATATCACTGTTTCGCAGGGTGAGGATGGTGAGAAAAACAGGGGGGTGCAGGTTGGGTAAGCAGTCCAAGATTCCACGATAAAGGAACATATGTATCGGGTGCGGGCAATGTAGATGTGTGTCCAGTTGCAGACAGGGAGCACATGTGTAGCGAACATGTGTATCTGGGTGTGGGCAAGGAGCAAGTCGGACGATTGCATGCAAGGTACATATGCATATGTTGTCGGGTGCAGGCAATAAAGGTAGATGTGTGTCCGGTTGCCGGCAGGGAGCAAAACAGATGGCAAAAAAATATGGCAAAACATCTACCTTAAAGGTACATGCCCACGAAGTAGGTTACAATATAGTGATACATATACATTTGTATATTCTGCACGCGTGACATTTTCTGGCAAAATAAACTTTCATTCACCATTACCCCACGTATTGATTGGCATTATACATTTTATTTTAGACGAAAATTTTCACTGATATCAGGGGCGATAACCGTGTTTCCTTAAAATGTTAACGGACATTACTATTTATTCTCTGTATTCATTTTTTTGCTATGCAATGATCATACTTTACAATCTGTCGAAAATATTATTTTTTCAGGTAACGCATTTCATTAGTATAAATAAGTAAAAAATACCATGCCTCATTTGCATATGAAAATAGCCTGATACCAACGCGCGTCACTATCAGTAAAATAAATATTACTAAATGACTATATCTGTTTTCCGGACACTTGTAATTTTTAGAACTGGTGGAATAGTGACACAAATTATACACTTATTTAATTCCTATAAAGAACATTGTGTGCTTACTGAGTAGGCATGTACCTTTAATTGTTAATAACTCCATAAAGTACGTACGTGTGTTCGGTTAAAGAATGTGATAACCGTGTTTTCTTAAAATGTTAACGTACATTACTATTTATACTCTGCATTTATTTTTTGATGTGCAATTATCATACTTTATTACACTCTTGCAAATTGTTTGCACGGGTTTCGCTGTGAGAGAAAACCCGTCATCAACTCTTTACAAATAATACACCGTGAAGAGAACACCCGTAATTGCGTGCCTGTTTTCTTGGAAACCACAAGCTACCATGCAAAATGTTTAATTTTATTAGTCAAAACAAAGTTATTCTAAAATTTGGAAAGGGTCTCGACTAATTTAGAATGTTAATGTGATTGAACACATTCCAAACATGCACTCAAATATATGGTTCATAGAAACAGCTGCGTAATTTGGATTTCAAAAAGTTTACATGACGTGACATTTGACGTCGCACAACGTAACGTCAAACCGCGGAAAAACACGTCGTTGTATAACTATTCATGCACACATCACAATTCTTTAATTATAATCTTAAAAATAGACTAAATGTGCATATGTATCCGCCGTGGAAGTGTAATAAATAGGATATTTCATCGTACAGTTTTGAATAGCAGAAATAATACACTCGTATCCGTCGGCGTCCGTGCAAGCAACTCGTTCGCTAAGCTGAATCGTTCCTTACGCGGAAGCCGACGCACACTCGTGTATTATTTTCCGCTATTCAAAATGTACGATGGAATATCCTCTAGTATAAATAATTAAAAAAATACCATGCCTCATTTGTATATGAAAATAGCCTGATATCACCGCGCGTTACTATCAGTAATATAAATATTACTAAATGATTATATCTGTATAGCGGGGACTCGTAATTTGTAGAACTGATGGAATAGTGACACAATTATACACTTATTTAATTCCTATAATGAACATTTTGCGCCTACTGAGTGGGCATCTACCTTTAATATCACCTACTAATAGTATATGTTTGGTTATTTCATATGTCCTTTCTATACAGATATTTAGTCTTTCCCAAAAGTCATTCGATAGATGTGGTGGGCGGTAGACATTGCATATAAGAAAAATGCCATTTTTATTAGTAATTAGCATCAATATTGATTCGGGTAAAATCGTTTCTAGATCGGCTATTCTTTTGGAAATCATGGAACATGTGACATAAATAAGTAGATCTGAGTGTGCCGAGTTATCTGAATATATGGTGACTTTGGTCAAATCCTTGAAGTTGTATAGATGTTGTTTCAATAATTTGAGATACAAGTAAAAGAGTTTCCATGAACCATAAACTGTCGACATTTAAATAGTTGTTCTGGATATATTCTAATTTTATGTCTCACACTTATGTTCAGTAGCCGATTTCACCAACATGGTAAAGTATACTTTTCTAGCAAAGTATACGTTGAGGGAGTAATTTTCAATTTTATGGATAAATTTATTATTTTTTATTATACTGAATTTATTACATTATCACAGCCAATTTGGCTGTGATAATGTAATACATTTAGTATAATAATTCTGCATACTTTTAATCATCAAATATATGCTTTGGTTAGTTCTATATGAAATAAGGCATTTCGGGAAAAATAAATGATTACTCCCTGAAAAGTATACTTTGCTAGATAAGTATACTTTGCAATTTTGATGAATTCGGCTACTGGTGTATAATTGATAGACATTAGTTGCCATTAATATTTGGACCAGGGGTGCTAATGTACTGTTATATGGTCATACAATAAATAGAACTCCTATATCATCTGTATATATGTCATACCATATGCTCTTATGATGAATTGACACGCTGTTATGTTTGTTTCAGTTGTGTGTGGGATACATGTAGCACAACTACACTGACACGAATTTTGTTATGCAACCATCACTGATGACGTCAGTCGGACATCGCAATAACGTTAAATGACGCTTAGTGACCAAATCTCCTGATCACGGCTGTGGACTGTTCCCTTCGCGTAAGTCAGATTATTACGGAGCCCCGCAGGGGACATGGAGTTTTTTTATTAATTTGTTCCCAATAATAATTTGTTCCCTCAATTTAACAATTTGTTCCCTCGAATTAACAATTTATTCCGACGAAATGACATTCATTCCCATGAAATAACACACGAAATAACAATTCGTTCCCACGAAATAACAACTTGTTCGGTCAATTTAACTATTCGTTCCCACAAATTAACAATTAGTTCCCTCAATTTAACAATTCGTTCCCACGAAATAACAATTCGTTCCCATGGGAACGAATTGTTACTTAGTGGGAACAAATTGTTATATTGTGGGAACGAATTGTTAATTCGAGGGAACGAACTGTTAAATTGAGGGAACAAATTGTTATTTCGTGTGTTATTTCATGGGAACAAATTATTTCGTGGGAACGAATTGTTATTGGGAACGAATTAATAAAAAAAAGAATTGTACGTACCCTGTCAATGTGTGTCTAGTGTTAACAAATTGTCAACTCGTGTCTTTATTTACTGATCTCGTTTTCGATAGTTCTCACTTACCTTGAACTGTATAATTACAATACATATTACTAGTAGACAGTACGGTATTAGGTGATAGATAGATACACTTGTCTTCTATGATAATTGCTTCATAAGAGTGATGTGATATATACTGAGTGGGCGTGTACCTTTAAGTGTGGGAATTTGCTCAAACACCTTCCATGCCCGGTGGGTGACCTCAAGAACACATATAAATGTTAAATCTGTGACCCGACGTTTATGCTAGAGCTAAGCTGACAACATTATATCGCAACATTACGCCATGTAATTAATACTTCGCCCAAACATGCACACTCAATTTCAGCAGGTATTCTGGGGCAGTAGGGTCGATGTCATTATTGGAGTCGGTTGTGTGTCATTGATGCTCCAGCCCCATTCGGTCGGGGCCTGTGCGTTATCATTCCAAGCGTGTATCTGTTGATATGCCCGAAGAGAATGATACGATGCAGATCATGACTTTGGAGGTAAACCTTCGGATGGATGAAATTATCATGAGTTAACTTTTGCATAAATGTACGCAGCCTCAGATCATTGAGATGGCGTACACTATTCGCAGGACCGTAGAGCTTTAACATGGTGCATTCACGAGCCTCGATGATGCTTGGAACAGATGCTTCTGGATCATTGAAAATGCTAGAAGAATTTTGGAAGCTGCTCATCGATGTCAATACGCCTTTCCCACTCCGTGTAGGCTGGATGTAGTGTCACAACCCAACATTGCATGTGCAAACTCCAGATTGTTACACATTTCACTCCCTAGTACAGTTCGATAATTGTTTATTTGTCATAGTCGGGGAGACTTTTTTGTACCGTGTTAAGTGATAGGTTGATAATACAGATTGTATTCATGTTCATCCACTTTGTGATTACTGAGTAACAGAATCGTTAAGTCTCTTTCAAATTGTACCTGCCTGGGGTTCAAACCTGGGAAATCAGTATCTCAATATTTTTCCACACCAGTAGCCTATTTCATCAACATTGAAAATAGCCTATTTCACCAACAGTGCAAATAGCCTATTTCACCAACATTGCAAATAGCCTATTTCACCAACATTGCAAATAGCCTATTTCACCAACATTGAAAATAGCCTATTTCACCAACATTGCAAATAGCCTATTTCACCAACATTGTTCACCAACATTGCAAATAGCCTATTTCACCAACATTGAAAATAGCCTATTTCACCAACATTGCAAATAGCCTATTTCACCAACATTGCACTGCAAATAGCCTATTTCACCAACATTGAAAATAGCCTATTTCACCAACATTGCAAATAGCATATTTCACCAACATTGAAAATAGCCTATTTCACCAACATTCCAAATAGCCTATTTCACCAACATTGAAAATAGCCTATTTCACCAACATTGCAAATAGCCTATTTCACCAACATTGCAAATAGCCTATTTCACCAACATTGCAGATAGCCTATTTCAACAACATTGCAAATAGCCTATTTCACCAACATTGAAAATAGCCTATTTCACCAACATTGCAAAATATTCTTTTCTAGCAAAGTATACATCGAGGGAGAAATTTTCAATTTTAGGATAAATTTATTAATTTTTATTATACTGAATTTATTACATTATAAACTGGCTGTGATAATGTAATAAATTCAGTATAATAATTCCGAATACTTTTAATCATGAAATATATGCAGTTGTTAGTTCTATATGAAATAATGCATTTCATGAAAAATAAATGATTACTCCCTCAAAGTATACTTTGATAGGTAAGTATACTTTGCAAGTTTGATGAAATAGGCTACTGGTTTGCCATGCCATCGCTCTACCGACTGAAATAACCGGGCACAGATAGACTTTTCCTCCCCTTAGGGAGTTACAGTTATGGCCTTTGATTTTTCCAGGGTGTTCGGTTTGGAGATATTCTGCTGTACACGTATTGTAAAAGTTCATTCATGATCTAGTTCCAGGTTATTCATTACCTAACGTAGCTTTGTTATACAATAACCGGGTTCAGAGAGATGCTTGCCACAGCTGAAAAATAGCTTCTTTTCACCATAATTGCAGGGTGGAAAGGTTTATAGGGCAATACATTTAACCCATTTCATGCTAAGGATACGCCATTTTGTTTGTGGAAAATCCTAAATATTTTCTTTATATGAGCTCAGAAATATATGTCCACCATTTGAACCGTCTCATCAAGACGGTTCAAATGAGTGGTCACAACATATATTTTCATTGAGAAATAATATAAATAAAATATTTAAAAAAATTCTTATTACACATGCTTCTTTTATGGAATGGCGAACAGTGCATTTCCTGATCACACTGGATCTACACAGGTCACAAATCCCATAAGCCTTTTTCTCTAGTCACAGCCACATATTGGTGCATGTGTGATCAGTAGCCTATTTCATCAACATTGCAAAGTATACTTTACTAGCAAAGTATACTTTGAGGGAGTAATCATTTATTTTTCATGAAATGCATTATTTCATATAGAACTAACAAATGCATATATTTGATGATTAAAAGTATGCAGAATTATTATACTGAATTTATTACATTATCACAGCCAATTTGGCTGTGATAATGTAATAAATTCAGTATAATAAAAATTAATAAATTTATCATAAAATTGAAAAAATTTCCCTCAAAGTATACTTTGCTACTAAAGTATACTTTGCAATGTTGATGAAATAGGCTGCAGAAGTGTTCAGCCTGTTACATCATGTTGGCCCTGTCAGACAAGATAGGGGGAGATAGGATGAGATAACAATATGTATAGTGGTGGGTTACACATGAGACAAGCCGTGCGATTTTTAATAAAAAGAATTACAGAAACAGAAACTTGCGACCAGTATAGATTCAGATCAGTCTGTGCATCCGCATAGTCTGATCAGGATCTGCACTGTTCATCATTCCATCAATGAAACATGTGTCTTAAAAAGGAATGTGCTATTTGATCAGGGTCTACACTGGTCACAAATCCCATAAGCGCTATTTCTCCAGTCACAGCTACATATCACCATTGCATGCTATAAGGTGCAATGTTGTCTTTGCTAGCATACTTGACACAGATGGCTGTGATTGATTGATAAAACCTCCATTTGGTCGATTGGTAAAAACATTCAATGAATTGATTGATTTATAAACCCCAATCAATGAATTGATTTATTGATAAAACCCATTGAATTGATTGATTTATTGATAACACCCCATTCAATTGATTTATTGATTGATAAAACCCCATTCAATTGATTTATTGATTGATAAACCCCATTCAATTGATTTATTGATTGATATAACCCATTCAATTGATTTATTGATTGATAAAACCCCATTCAATTGATTTATTGATTGATATAACCCCATTCAATTGATTTATTGATTGATATAACCCATTCAATTGATTTATTGATTGATAAAACCCCATTATATTGATTTATTTATTGATAAAACCCCATTCAATTGATTTATTGATTGATATAACCCTATTAAATTGATGTATTGATTGCTATAACCCCATTCAGTTGATTTATTGATTGATAAACCCCCTTCAATTGATTTATTGATTGATATAACCCCATTCAATTGATTTATTGATTGATATAACCCCATTCAATTGATTTATTGATTGATATAACCCCATTCAATCAATTGATGCATTGATAAAACTCCATTCGATCAATTAATTGATTGAATGAACATAGTTTTATGACCCGTCAACAACGAATTTATATGTTAGACAATAATACACCTGTATTTAGGAGCATTGCAAAATGAGCACTGAACTTACAATATCCTGATGTGGTATCAGGTACACTTACAATTGAGTCATCTCGATTTACACATTGTGATGAGGGTCAGTAATGTGGAACACTTTCCATATTAAGCAATATAAAATTAAGTTACTGAATATCATCCCCACCTGCCCCTAAAAAATAATGCCAAAATATTCTTTCTTTTTTATTTCTATGTAGTTGAAGAAATATCGTTGTTTGTTGTTTTTCAACACTATTTACAAAAAAACAAAAAAAAAACCATAAGCCACCAACCCGCCACATTTTCCCCCCAATATTCAGATGATATTCAGATGAAAAGTCATGCAGAGCATGATGTTATTAGCCGATCAAATCAGGGTAAAGTGCATCGAACATATGTAGGTGTCTCTGGTAACATTGTCAATGGTAAACTATTTTCGACCACAGTTCTGTACCCAGCGTTGACATTTTTCTCGATTTTGTGCAGGTTTTGGAAACCCGTTCCCAAATCCATCCAATAGCAGCAATGCCATAGCAGCAATGTTTTGTTGTCACCATTATGTTGCGAAATATTCCAGCGTAACACCTGTACTGTATGCTCTATTTATCTACAAATTACACTCCGCAATACACAAAGTTGTAGTCACTGTGTGTGTGTTTGTCGGAATTCTATGGCAGCATGCGAGTGGGCGGAGCTACCAGGGCTATATATATCTAGCGGTTACAGTGTCATCTAAAAATAGACGCAAGCTCCTCGTATTCATGCACATCCCAGATTGGCCTAATGTGCCCCATCCGTGATTTTTTTGCGCGATGTCGGGCGCAAGACAATCAATAATTTGCGGCATTGACAATAATTAAGGGGATTGCCGCAATCGCGCGTGCTGGATGCATCCCTGCCATCCCTGCATGATACGTAAACAAATCAAAGTTGGCTATGAAGGGCAATTCTTCGTTTTGATTGGTGGAAAATTTTGTGAATAATTAAACTAGCGTCCAAATGACGCGCGTACGCGATCCAATGGGATAAACCCGAGATGCTGGGATAAACCCGAAAATGCTGGGGTTACTAGTAAGGAGATTTTGAGCAGAGGTCGATTATAAATTAGCCGAATAAACATTTTTACGCGATTATACGTGGCTGAAACTTGTTCTGTTTAATAAATAAAAGCTTTAAATTAGCCAATAATCGGCGTATGTTGGCGTATATGGCCATTAGAGCCAACTATGGACTTCAACAACAATAACTTCCGGGTTAAATCTCTTCAGGCGTTCAGCTCATTAAGTATTCAAAATTGTGTTATTTGGCTATAAGTAAAGTTTTAAACGGAGATAATTGCCAAAAATGCAAACTTTATCGGTTGGTGCAATTTGGAAGTGATACAGAAAAATTCGCGTTCGTAGATTACCGAATAGCGGAGAAAAGGGTTGCTACAAACTTTTTCAGAATTCGATGGATAACCAACATATTAGCCGATCTATAAATAGATCGGCTAATAAAAATTAACTCTATATGGCCTTAGACAGTTACACATTGTGGCTGTGTGGGTCAGTGTGCTACTGTATATCGGATTACACAATGATAAATATATCTTGTCAGATTAAGAGATTCTGTTTCGGTCAGTGTGGTACAATGCATCAAACTGCTCAGTGTTATGAGAGTTTGTACCTAAGACAGAGTTCCAGTTAAGGTGCGTAATTTGGGAAGAAATTTCTTATTTCTCCATCAAAAATGGCAAGTTGGGAGGGCTTCAGAATCGTCTCAATGAGACGATTCTAAAGGACTCCCAACTTGCCATTGTTGGTGGAGAAATAACAAAAATTCCCACAAAGTTGAACAAATTACGCAGCCTAACTAGAGCTGTGTAAGAACGTGCAATTTTTCATGAAATATATTTACAGAAACTGATATTTGCCACGTCCGCTTGCGGACAGTGCATAGTTGGTACATTGGCAGCGTACGTCCGTATGTCCGTCCGAGTTTTTGGTTAAAAGTTGTTCGGTATACTATCAAAGCCCCAGGGGCGCGCCATGCGGCGGGCCACGGCCATCTAGTCTGTCAATGACATGGAAAGATGACGACGGAATTTCCATAGCAAACGTGGAATTATATTACTTTGAAAAGAAGTTGTCAACTTGCTACTTCATTTACAGAAACTATCGTAAATTTTGTAAATATTGTTCATGAAATATCGCACATGCTCTTAGGTACAAAATCACATGGCGTGTCTCATATAGACATATTATCTTGTCTAGTTTCAGCTGTGAAAGAGTGTAGGTCAGTGTGCTATACTAAACCGTACATGTGTTGCACAATGACAAATGTATCATGCGGGAGTTTCAACAGTTGACCCTTTCATCCATAAATATGTACATGCTGTACAACGATATGTTCCATGTAATTTTGTACTATTCCGTTAGTAGAAAACAGTATTGTTTCAAAATCTTAAAACAATTGACAAACACTGCTGATTCTGATGAGACGAAACACTGCAGATCCTGATAAAACGAAACACTGCACGAAACACTGCAGATCTTGATGAAATGAAACACTGCATACCCTGATGAAACGATTTGAAGATTGTAAATGGTTCGGTCGTTCACTTCTCGTACATATGTTGCAAAATGATAAACACGTCTTATTCTAGTCCCAGTAGTTAAAGATGGTAAATGTTTGGTCATTGGGCTATATAGTGTCTTACATAATGTTGCACAATGATACATATTTATACCGCAACCAGCGTCTGAAGTAACCTAATAAAGGGGGCCGCATAAACATCATCTATATTCGCTACTAACCGTATATACATCAAAGTAGCATAATAAACTTGCACTTTTGTTTTGGTGCTCAGTTTGCATATAATTACAATGTAACCGGGTATTAGCCGTACTAGCTTTATTTTCTCAACTTTGACATCTCGTCATGTGACCAGTGGGTTCAAAATAGCAACGGAAAAAGTGTCTCACTTCACCTCAATAGTGTTGGAATAATTTTAGAATTACTTAACCGATTTTCACAAACTAACTCTAGTTTTCTTAGTTAGACCATGTCCAAGCTATCTAGCCGGGTTTCGGAGTGAATTTCTAAAAAAGTTGTTTTTCGACCAGCTTCTCGAGCTCCTCCACCTTGTCAAAACTGTCCCACTTCAAATCGATTTTTCGCAATAATTTCAGAATTACCGGACCGATTTGAACAAACTATCTTTCTTATTTGGATCATTTCCAAGGTAGCTAGCATGGTTTTGGGGCGAATATCTAAAATAAAATGTTTTCCGTACTGCTCCTTGTCCTCCTCATCCAAGAGGTCAGTCAGACAACTTGACGTTACGTCATAAATCAACGTGACGTAAACGTAAAATGGGTTGCGGTATAAAGTAAATACATGGTTAGTGCCTTGGAATATAAAATATATTCGGTTTCGCCCCGACAACTTTATTGGGGCTCGCTAAAGCTCGACCCAATAAAGCTGTCTAAGGCTCAACCGAATATATTTTATATTCTAAGGCACTAACCATGTATTTACTATGTACATGATGTATTGTCCGACTCCGGTTAAAGAAAATAGATGTTCGGCCATTTTGTGGCTTAACCCTTAGACCGCTATCTTAATTTCTTTGTCGTCTGCTGTTTATTTTCTATTCTCCATTTTTATCATCAAAAACATGCTTTGACCGCACTTTAGAATAATTTACAACATGCTTTGACAGCAATTCAGAATCATTTCCAATGGAAATGATTCTGAAGTGCTGTCAAACCATGTTTTGTTGAGAAATAAGGCTAGAAAGAAAAGCAACAGCAGACGACAATTGTTGTGAGTAGCGGTCTAAGGGTTAATACGTATGTTGCACAATGATATATAGGTATCGTCTGACAGTCTTCTGCAGTTGACAATTGTAGTTCTGTGCGTGTGACGTATAATCCATTATATAGTAAATACACGGTTAGTGCCGTCGAATATAAAATATATTCGGTTGAGCCTTAGACAGCTTTATTGGGGCGAGCTTTAGCGAGCCCCTATAAAGTTGTCGGGGCGAAACCGAATATATTTTATATTCGACAGCACTAATCATGTATTTAATTTATACCGCATACTAAACTTAATTGTTGAACGTGCGTGACGGCATGTTTTCTCGTCATACCCTCGCCATACGTCACAAATCTAACGACGTCATTCAAAGCAAAATGGCGGCGTCCACGCTAGGTAGATTCGGTATTGTATCTGATTAAATCTCCGATTTATTTAAGATGAGCTTCAATACTGGCTGGTTTTAGACTACACAGTTGTCATAATAAGCATTACAATCATAATGGACATATTGATGTCGTTCGTTACATCGAGGACAAAATTCATCTGAACCGACAGCGATTTCGATTTTAAAATTCGCCGCCATCTTGAATTTTCTGTTGAGACTAACCAATCAGAGGCCACGATTAGGGGTCAAAGGTGAAAAAATAAAGGCAAAAAACGGCACTTCATTGTAAATTAGGCTACTTCTGGTATATTAGGCTACTTCAGGTATAAACAGCATTTTGCAACCCCCTTTATTATGCTACATGGATCAATGGTAGAGGTATAAATAGAGAATATTAGTATAGTATTTCGAGCCGAGTCAGATATTTATTCACGTTCATGACACTATATAGAGAATATTAGTATAGTGTCATGAACGTGAATAAATATCTGTCGAGGCTGAGAAATCAGGATGGGCGAGGCTTGCCGAGCACATCCTGATTTCGAGCCGAGTCAGATATTTATTCACGTTCATGACACTATATTATATATTCTATTTATCCCGTTAACCACATCAAAGTTGTTCAAATGTCTCTAAAAATGCATTTGTGGCCTCATAAGTTTGTCTTCTGAAGCGACAAGATTATCGTGTTACGTCAGTCACATAATGACGTAACGTCATACATAATGACGTATCTACTAGACGTGAACGAGAAAAAATACACGTACCTGCTTTTCACGTCTAGTAGCGACATAGTTGACGGGATAAATACTGATTGTCTTGTTACTGGATACTAAATGGAGCATTGTGTTGCCATCTCCGCCATCTTTGTATGGACAAGCCATCGTACAATTTCACCACTTCGTGCGTTTGACACATACAGCAAATAATATGACAGTAAACCAAATAAGATTTGGTGCAATACATAATAGACAGATATCACAACGGCAAGATATAAATATTATGCCAGCTAATTATACAAAAGACGAGATATCTGAGCATTTCTCCCATCAATCTCAAAATACATTTTGATGTGTAAACTTTTCAATCTGACGCACAGCCTATGTTAGTGTACACGTTGCCCATAGGTAAAGACACATTTACTCCCATATTAGGTGAGTAGACACCAGTGCAAGTACACGCAGGTAACTACTTACATGTCACTGGATGTATAGCTAATAACAGTACAGTAGTGGGTATATATGGGATGTGTTGTGTGGATGACCAGGTAAAAGTGATACACTGTGCGATTTTCTGTGTATGATGGTAATTATAATGGCGGTTCATGTTGTTAAAAATACAGGCACAAACCTGTCCAGAAAACTGACATTGTTTACAGTTTGGTGTAATATAATTGATAGGAGTCCGTTCTCCTGGCTTTTCTACATGTGATTAGCTACATTATCATATGTTCTACTTCACATTTTTAGTTCTTTGTCAAATGACAGAAAAGGTGAAACTGGCTGATGGCTGGAATACACAAATATTGCCGACTTGGCCACTCCATATGCCGTATAGGATACAGTAATGAGGCAGTATTCACATACATGTTATACATATATTGCATCACGTTTACGAAGCAATTATCTTTGAATTAAACGATGCTCATGTATAGAACGGGTTCTTAATGATACGCTATTCACTTGGCGATCAGAAAATAATGGCACGTGGCGTGGTCTCTAAGTAACTTATAATGATAGTATTAGGAGCGTCTGTAACCCGAAATTTCGGGAGTCCCTTTTATATGAACGCTCTAGAGCCCAACTTACCTACAGTATGTCCGTGTATATAAACCGTGTATATATAGTGCCTCCCATGATGCCCGGTTTATATACACGGACATACTGTCGGTAAGTTGGGCTCTAGAGCGTTCATATAAACTGTACTTGCCACAATTGTGGCTGTGACTGGAGAACCGGGGCTTATGGACTTTGCGACCAGTGTAGATCCAGAGGTCAGCCTGTGCACCCGCAGTCTGAATTTAAATGCCGTAAAACACAGGAAAGTGCTTTTCGAAGAGCTCAAAAAATAGGACAACCCCCTAGTTGCGAACGGTAACTCTTGCAATTACTCCCGTACCGTCCGTAGCTTGCTGTACGGGAGCGGGAGTAGATTGCAAGTTACCTTCGCAACTATACAACCCCCCCGTTCCCCAAATGCTGGATCCACCCCTGCCGTGTATATGTGTGTGTGTCGTGTCAATTGGGCAGGTTTTATGCCCCTTATGCAATATGATACTATAATACTTACTTCAAGAAAGGAGTGGTCATGGACAATAGATTTGTCAAGGACCAACTCAGCAGTACGTTGTAAACTTGAGGGATTTTATTGATATCATATATTGCCGTTCAGGGGCGGATCCATCATTTGGGGAACGGGGGGTGGGGGGGGGGGGGGGGTGTCTAGTTGCTACGGTAACTCTTGCAATCTACTCCCGTACCGTCCATAGCTAGCTACGGACGGTACGGGAGTAATTGCAAGAGTTACCGTTCGCAACTAGGGGTTTGTCCTGTTTTCTAGCTCTTCGAAATGCACTTTCCTGTGTTTTAAGGCATTTAAATTCAGACTCCAACTGGTGGTAAACTGTGATCTATGTAAACTCCGTTGCTAAACGAGGGGGTTGCAACCCCGGACCCCCCCCCCCACATATCCACCCCTGCCGTTTGTCCAATAAGTTACCTCTCCTTAGCTTAACCAAATTCGGTATGCATATGTATATCATGGCAAGAGAACTACTTTCCAATGTATCTGATGCATTATCTCCCCTTCATGCTGTACCAATGTACACACGTTACATGTAACTCGTGTGTTATTTTACACATCTTTAACAGGTTCGCAATACATGTTTATCTCTCCTTGGCGACCATATTAAATTTTCGCATTATGTAATCTTGTGCATGAAATACATGGAGCTCTACTTGTCATATCCTAACCAAATTGTGCCTTGGATATATCTTTGTAATATAATGTTCGACAATGTCCAGCCGTGGGTAAACTTTTGCTGTGACACGAGCATTGTCTACAGGCAGGATCATACAGCACACGCTAAACGTTTGAACACGGCTATGAGCGGTGTCAAACAACGGCAGTCATGTAACAATAACAGTTTTTAGCTCGTCTGCACGAAGTGCATAAGAGCTTATGGCATACCCCCGGCGTCGTCGGCGTCGTCGTCGGCGTCGTCGACGTCAGCGTCGTCCACAAACTTAACGTTGGGTAAATGTCTTATAACTTCTGTTTCCTTTCATGGAAAACATTGTTATTTCATACATGCATTCCTCAGATGACCCTCTATCATTCTGTAGCAAATCCATGCCCCACCACCCAACCCTTACCACAAGGTCAATGTCACAAACTTAGCACATTCATAAACTTAACACGGGGTAAATTTCTTATAACATCTGTTTCCTTTCATGCAACGCCTTGATATTTCATACATGCATTCCTCAGATGACCCTCTATCATGCTGTAGCAAATCCAGGACCCACCACCCAACCCTTACCCCAATGTCAAGGTCACAAACTTAGCACATTCATAAACTTAACGTTGGGGTAAATTTCTTATAACATCTGTTTCCTTTCATGGAACACCTTGATATTTCATACATGCATTTCTCAGATGACCCTCTATCATGCTGTAGCAAATCCATGACCCACCACCCAACCCTTACCACAATGTCAAGGTCACAAACTTAGCACATTCATAAACTTAACGTTGGGGTAAATGTCTTATAACATCTGTTTTCTTTCATGGAACGCCTTGATATTTCATACATGCATTGCTCAGATGACCTTCTATCATGCTGTAGCAAATCCATGACCCACCACCCAACCCTTACCCCAAGGTCAAGCACATTCATAAACTTAACGTTGGGGTAAATTTCTTATAACATCTGTTTCCTTTCATGGAACGCCTTGATATTTCATACATGCATTCCTCAGATGACCCTCTATCATGCTGTAGCACATCCACGACCCACCACCCAACACTTACCCCAAGGTCAAGGTCACAAACTTAGCATGTTCATAAACTTAACGTTGGGGTAAATGTTGTGTCACTTCTGTTTATTTACAGGGAACGCCTTCATATTTCATACATGGATTCATCCAATGATACTCTATCGTGCTGTTGCAAATCCATGACCCACTGCCCATCCCTTACCCCAAGGTCAAGGACATTCATAAACTTAAATGTCTTATAACATCTGTTTTCTGTCATGGAACGCCTTGATATTTCATACATGCATTCCTCAGATGACCCTCTAATCAAGCTGTAGCAAATCCACGACTCGCCACCCAACCCTTACCTCAAGGTCAAGGTCACAAACCTAGCACATTCATAAACTTAACGTTGGGGTAAATGTTGTGTAACTTCTGCGCTCCCTGAAAACAGAAGTAAAACAAGATTTAACCCAATGTTAAGTTTATGAATGCACTAAGTTGGTGATTTTCTACAGTATGATAGCTATTCACATGAGGAATGCATGTATGAGTGTGCTAAGATTGTGACCTTGGGGAAAAGGGTGGGGGGGGGGTGTCATGGATTTGCTGTAGCACAATAGAGGATCATCAGATGAATGCATGTATGAACTATCAAAGCGTTCCCTGTAATGCAATAGATAAATCAGATTTCAAAATCACCAACAATGTCTTCAACAATAAAACAAATCTACTTTTACGTAAAGGACTTTACCCTTATGAATATATGAACAACAAAGAAAGATTCAATGAAACACAATTACCACGTATAGATAAATTTGACAGCAGTCTTACAGATGAAAGTATCAACCAAAAAGACTATGGACACGCACAAAAGGTATGGAAAGAGTTCAACTGTAAAACACTTGGAGATTATCCTGATTTATACCTTAAAACTGATGTTGTTCTACTTGCTGATGTATTCCAAACATTTAGAAAAACATGTATAAGTGCATACAAACTTGACCCATTACACTATTATACAGCTCCAGGTCTACCATGGGATGCATTACTAAAACACACTCAAATAAACATAGAACTACTAACAGATATTGATATGCATTTATTCATAGAAAAAGGTATGCGTGGCGGCATAAGTATGGTATCCAAAAGACATGCAAAAGCAAACAATCCTCTTGTAGCTGATTACAATCCAACTGAAGAAATCAATCACATCATGTATTACGACGCAAATAACCTATACGGATGGGCAAGGAGTCAACCTTTACCGTACTCCGGTTTCAAGTGAAACCCTTAAACAGTAGAAACGCAGTTGCTCAACCAAAACCAGGCAAAGGTTTAATCCTTGAAGTAGACCTAGAATACCCAAAAAGCCTACATAAACTACACAATGATTATCCTCTTGCACCAGAGAAACTAGCCGTAAAAAAAGAATGGTTATCAGAATATCAAACTCAACTTCTTACAAGCAACACAATGATAAACATAGAGAAACTTGTCCCAAATTTAAACAACAAAAATAAATATGTATTACATTACCGAAATCTACAGTTGTACATCATGTACATATCTCTTGACCTAAAACTCACTAAAGTACATCGTGCATTAGAATTCAATGAAAAACCATGGATGGAACCATACATTCGTCTAAACACTGAATTCCGTAAAAAATCAAAGTCTGCATTTGAAAAAAGATTTCTATAAACTAATGAACAACGCTGTATTCGGAAAATACTATGGAGAACCTACGCAAAAGATCAGACATCAAACTAGTAAGAACAGATGGAACCGAAAACGAAAGACTAAGAAAAATCATAGCTAAACCTAATTTCAATAGACGTGTCAAATTCTCAGATGAATTATCTGCTATATGTAAACAAAACTAAACTAACGCTAAACAAGCCAATCTAATGTTGGCATGTCTGTCTTACACTTATCAAAACATCAATGTACGACTGGTACTATAACACATTACAAATAAATATAACGAAAACTGCACCTTGTTGTATACAGACACCGACAGTTTATTAGTTGACATCAAAACAAAAGATGTATACAAAGATATGTCTAAGATGAAAGATGAATATGACTTCTCTGATTATCCAAAAGACCATCCACTTTATGACGAAACAAACAAAAAAGTAATAGGCAAAATGAAAGATGAATGTGTTGGCACCCCAATAGCAGAATACATTGGTCTACGCACAAAGCTATACTCTATATTACGAGCAGACTCATCAAGAAAGCAAAGGGAGGAAAAAAATATGTAATAAAAAAAACAAATAAACTTTGAAAATTACAAAGATGCACTTTTCATCAAGAAAACATACACTCATAACATGAATATGCTACGTTCCATACACCATAAAACATACGGACTAACAATGAACAAAACAACACTCTCACCACTCGACACAAAACGATACATTGCACCCGATGGAATCATGACATACGCGTTTTGGTATCAGCCGGAAAAATAAGAAGCTCTTCCTTCATAAAGCCTCTCTTTGGTGCCGGTGCCTTCAAATAATACACTCTTATACCTTGTGTAATAAAATGATAATCAATCTTGTGAATATCAACACTCCATATCGGGTCAGTAGCTCTACGTCTACCTCAACCTTCTTGTTCTCCAGGTTGGTATAAATATCTTAAGTTAACAGTAGGACATATGGGGTCGTCCTTTAATGTTTTAATTTCAATTGGAGAGGGTTTTTTCGTCTCCGAATTTATTGCAGCGATTACCGCTGGTAGTCTCTTAACCCATTCCCTATTTCGTTTATGTGGATTGTCCAACTCCTTAGCATACTGATAAGCAAACAATCTTTCAGCTAGTGTCCTATTAAATCTTTCAACAATGGCTTGGTCTTTATGAATTTCTCTTCTACCGCGCCTTATATTTACATTATGTTTGTCCATGAACTGTGTAACAGCACCCATAAATTCTCTCCCAGGGTCTACTTGCAGTAAGTTTGTATATGTTAGTTTTCTTTTATAAATATTTTCAAAAGCTTTAGCAACTTCCTTGCTGTCCTTTGAAGCCAGTGGTTCTGCCTCTTTATATCTACTAGCAATATCAACAACAGTCAATGCATACTTATATGTTTTTCGACCAACAGTGTCATGTGGTAGGAATAATAAATCAGCTTGATGAACTTCATTCTTGTTAGAAGCATCAAACTTTGGTCTCACGATTTTATTTGGTGTAGGTAAATAAATCTGCCATACCACTTGTTTCCATAAGAAATTCAATGCTTCTTTATCACTTACTTTAGCTGCTTTTGCTAATTTCTTAACAGCTGTTAAACCTTTCCAAAATCCTTTGGGCCTGTAATAAATTTTCTCCATTTTCTTATTTCTATTTAATACTTGGCTAGTGTGATTTGTTGATTCATTTTTGTGTTATAGAAATGTATCATTTCTATAACACAAAAATGAATCAACAAATCACACTAGCCTAGTTTGAAGAAAGGCACAAGGAACAAAATGAATATAAAACAATTAAATGGGCAGATTTAAAACAGAATGAAATCTATACTATTACAGATTACAGATGTGTGGATACTATTAATGGGGAAGCTATGATTTTAACATTAAATGATGACACTGAAGCATGGACACCACTCCATTTTATAAAATTGAGCAAGCTCAATCTAAAAATAAGGAGTTGCCATACTATGTAAGACCATTAGGGTTGAAGACAAGTAAAAACAATAAGAAAAATAAGTATCATGCTTTTGATTTTGTCTGTTGAAAAACTTTTAAACCCTATTTTTTTTTTACCCCACCGCACTAAAATGAAAGTCAAAATTTACTGCCCATTTATATTTTTTAACATATCGGTTTTGATTTGCTCTCGTAGTATTTTTTGTTCTTCATCAGAAATCTCAAACTTTATAGGTTTTCTAACATCTGCTTTCATTTGTTCATATGTATCCATCTCTCCCATAATCAATTTAAATTCATCATCAGATACATTACCATCTTGTAATGCAGTCGAAACTTTATTTGCAATATAATTAAGTTTTGCCATTGCAAGCATACGTATTTCATCATGTTTTTCAGCTTTTTTCAGTAGTTTAGTATTAACAAAGTTGCTTGTTAATGCAAATGCACCACATATACTACCCGTAATACCAAGGCCCAAGGAAACGGGTACTCCTACAACAGTTAATAATAGTCCGGCACTCGTCCCACCCATTACCATTCCAACAGTAGTTAATCCAGACTGAACACCATTTAATATGTTCAGAGCTCTTTTATATTTATTTCGTATTGTTTTCTTTGGCTCAACCTCATTTTCTAGCTTATGTTTTAAAGCACTTATTTCACTAAGCCTATACTGTTCTGTTCTATTCTCCTCAACTGGTAGCGGTGAATACAGTTTATTAGTCATTTTATTTGTTTTGTAATTTTTTAATTTAAATATCTAATTCAATCAATACATTTACAATTGAAATGGAAGCTTTACTATATGTTGTCAGTGAAACGAAATTTAATACACTTCCAGAGGTAAGTTCAATTGGAGTTTGAAATATTGTATATGCCGAACGCTGTCCTTTATGTTTTATTAAAGTTGCATTCACATTTGGGGTGCCATTAATACTAATCCCAATGTTTACTTCATCGGTTGCAAATCCATCTCTTGTGACACTACATAATCCCAGGCGTAAAACTCTCCCACTACACAACATAGTATAACCACAGTTTTCATGCGCTGAACCAGAAACACCATTTCCAAATGCAAATCACACGATTCTTTTACCCACCACGTTGATATTGCTAATGCTTGGACTAGTTTTGTTCTAGATAATTCAATTGGGTTCACTCAAGCTGGAGTTGAACGATTAAATGATAGTATTAGAGTTTATGTGTGGTCAATTCTTGGAGATAAATCTCAAACAAGAACTTCCATTATTGGTACTGGGACTGCATTTGATGCGCAAAAGCAATATTTAGCCAATGTTAATGATGCAATTAATAGAGCTGTAGACACAATAATTTCAAACTGTACTAACATATGCAAGGTCAAAAGTTGACTTTGCATATGGGATTGGTCTGTACATGGCTCCTAGCAACATGGATTTACAAATAGGAAGTATTCAAAATTACAATAATTTAATTGTAATTGCGACTGGTGATCAAACTGTGGGGTTTAATGGTGATGTAAATACTAAATAGCCTACCAGTTCCACCGCCTGTACAAACACCATGTTACGCCAAGATATGATATGTGCATGCGGTCAATTAGACTTAAGCCCGGATGAAATATACAATGTAGTTATCAATGTCAAATTATCAGTTTATGTACACAACCCCACGCTATACACACCTATAATACAAGCAATGTACTCATACATACCACATTCACACCATACATTCCAAGACATACATGTATAATATAAATTACAGTTTTGTTTACATGATTATATTCGCAAGTCTATGACTTCTGGCTATAATATCACTTGATATGCTGTCTGTACTTAAATCACCACCTAAAGTTCAACAAGTAGTTTCACGTCACAAATACTGCACCACTCTTGAGTTCACTGTAGTATGTCTAATAGTCATCAGTACTGTTATCAACAATTAATACAATTAATTAGCCCACACGAAGAAAATTGTTCAGACAAATAATTGTAGAAATAACGAAACTGTTTTCTTCACATCTCAATACACATGTAAAAGTCCTGTTCATATTCATTCAATGTTCACCACCCTGTCAATCGTCACCAGAATAACCCCTCAGTTCTCGGACTATGAACAAATTCCATGTCGAATTTGTTTCATGTAAATATACAGTATCGGCTCCCATACTAAGAAATAACGTTCATGTCAACTTGGTGTCACAATATAGGTCCCTTCGGCTGCTGTACTAACTATCAAATTTCATATCAAATTTGAAGCATAGATCCTGGACTAATAATCAAATTCCATGTCGAATTTGTTATCAGGTACAGTACACACTGTTATGTCATCAATGGTTAATTCGTTGTTCATCTTTAATCATACGACTAATCTGTAGTCTCTCTGCTAAATAATTCCTGGCTCATCTGGAGCGCTATCTCTGCATGCGTCTCTACTGGAACATATACTGCTCCCCAACTTCGGTATAGTCATGGCCCCGCTATCGCTCCGGTTCGACTCTACCATCTACTACACCAAGACTCCGACATGGACCGACCCTGGGTGCTGAAACAGACAACATACACTACTAAGTATGTTGTCGCTACCCAACAATTCACAAATTCCATACACGATAGACATTTCACTAGTCTACAAACTACAATAATTATCTTACCTGACAATTCTCAGCTTGTAAAATCCAATATCAAATCTTCCATTCCCCACACACATACAAACACAACCTATCTATTCAAATGCATGTTGCCAACTCACCAGCAACAATTCACACAATAGCTCACGAACCTGCATTCAAACACAATACATAATCTTCACACCTTCGCCTGGACACTACATACCCATTGTTATGCTACCCAGTACCATACATCTACCTGAGCCTATTGTCATCTGACCTCTGATCAATAGCCCCTTGTAAGTTTATGCAACATGTCCCTTCCTACTGTCTAAAGACCATCTCATATTTATTTACACCTAACTGTACTAAAATACCATATATGTATACTTGCCCTACAATAACCAAGCTCTGTATCTATGATTTCTGTGACAATACTCCCCCCTAAGGACAAAAAGAGTATCACTCTTTTTTGACAAACACCTCAGAAATCTGCACTCGTGGTTACTTTCATTTCCTACCACTATCCAACCCTACGCTGTTTCCACCCTACTGAGATAGTCTGCCCCGACATTCTGCGTTCCCTTGATCGCTTCTATTGTGAACCGAAATGGTTGAAGCAAGAGAGACCACCTCATCAATCTGCTATTGGCCAATTTAGCTGTTTTCATGTACCGCAAAGGTTGATGATCAGTCTGTAGAGTGAATTCCTTTCCGTACAGATATTTCTGAAATTTCAGTGTCCCCCACACAATGGCCAAGCACTCTCTCTCTACCACCGCAAAGTTTCTTTCACTTACTTTCAGTTTCCGACTGGCGTATGCAACTGGGTGAAGCAACTGATCATTGACTTTACCTGGTTGGAGAAGAACTGCTCCCACTCCTACATCAGATGCGTCAGTCTGTAGTACGAACCTTGCTGTCAAGTCAACCCCTTGTAGCACCGGCTCCTTCGCTATGGCTGTCTTTAACCTTTGAAATGCCTCTTCGTGCTTTCCTTCCCATACTACCTTATTTGGTTCACTTTTCTTTGTGAGGTCTGTTAGCGGAACCACGATCGCTGCAAAGTCTGGTATAAATTTGCGGTAGAATCCAGCAAGTCCTAGAAATGCACGTACCTGCCGCTTTGTGCTTGGTTTTGGAGCATTTACTATAGCCTGAACCTTCTCGGGTACCATGCATACTCCATCTCGTCCAACCTTATGGCCTAAACACTCAATCTCACCTGCACCAATGATGCACTTTGTTGGTCTGGCAGTCAACTTGTGATTTCGTAACCTAGTGAATACCTGTCTCAATGTGTCCATGTGTGCCTGCCACGTACTCGAAAATATCATAATGTCATCAATGAAGTTGTCTACGTCGTCTATGTTGTCTAGCAGCTTCCTCATCATCCTCGAGAACACTGCTGGAGCTGTTACTAGACCAAAACACATGACTGTAAACTGATACAAACCTTTCGGCGTTGTAAAAGCAGTCTTCTCTTTGGAGTCGTTCTCGAGTGGTATCTGCCAGTAACCTTTCGATAAATAATCTTGGTGAATTACCGTTTTACCTGCTTTACCCATTTGTGAGAATATGTTTTCTAGGTCTGGCATCGGCCTCGGAATCAAAGACGGTTATTCTGTTCAATTGCTCTTAAATCTCACATGTGCGAATTCCCCCTCTTTCTTTCTTTTCACTAAAATCAATGGCGATGCATTATGGCGATTCTGACCTTTCAATGACACCTAACTTTTCCATCTGTTCTACTTCCGATAGTATCTGCTCTCTGACATGGTATGGATATCCCCTCGAACTGCGAACTGGCTCATTTGTATTTACCTTTATCTCCATCTTGGCTAAATCTGTTCTCCCTGGTCGATCTGTCAGTACATCATGAAACTCCTTTATTAGTTCTCTTACCTGATTCTGCTGACCTATACTCAGATCATCAGCAATCGTAACATCATGGTATGACTCCTGCTCACTTAAAGGACAAAGTAATGTACTTATTTCTTCCTGATCCGTTTCCTCTTCTGCACCCCTATTCGACTGTTCCTTATTACCCGACTCCTCAATGACATCCACAAATACTGCTGCCCATGCTTGATCTTCCGTCTTGTCCTGACTTGCTTTACTTACTGTTACCTCCTCCCATTGGTCTGTTCTGTCTTTGGTTACCTCCTGGTCTGTCTTCTTTAGTGCTACCCTCTCATCTCCTGCTACTCTCCCATATGACCTCTGTCCTTGGTTAACTCCTGGTCTGTCTTCTATAGTGCTTACCCTCTCATCTCCTGCTACTATCCCATATGTTACCTTGCTGTCCTGGTTTATCTCATCAGTAATGCCGCTCCTTCAGGTTCTCCTAGGTCTATGTCTCTCTCGTGATATAGCTTCAACATATTTGCATGTAGCGTTTTGTTCCTTCCCTTCATCTTTATGCTGTAATTCACCTCATTGATTACCTGTTCTACCGGGTAAGGTCCTTGCCATCTCATGAGTAGTTTGTTGTTGTTGGTGGGCAACAATACCAGCACCTTATGTCCTACCTTGAACTTTCTGTCTTTAGCCTTGCTGTCGAAGTACTTCTTGTAGTGTTTCGCGGCATCGCGTAGATTGTTCTGAGCTAACTGACAAGTGTTTTCTAGTCGCTGCTTTAAGTCTATAACATACTGATATGTCGTCTTCAGCTCACTATCCTCTACCGGCTTTGACCATAACTCCTTCAACACTGACATGGGCCCTCGAACAGTTCTCCCATATAATAGCTCGAACGGGGAAAACCCACTACTCTCCTGCGGTACCTCTCTGTACGCAAACAACACTGCTCCGAGATATTTGTCCCAATCCTTTGGTCTCTCCGCACTCATCTTGCGCAGCATACTCTTAATCGTTCCATTAAATTTCTCTACTAATCCGTTACACTGAGGGTGATACGGTGTGGTTTTTAGTGAACGGATAGACAACAGCCTACTTACCTGCTTCATCATGTCTCCGGTGAATTGAGACCCTCTGTCCGATAGTACCTCCTCTGGAACACCGACATGGCTAAACATGTCAACCATTGCCTCGGCAACCCGTTCTGTGTCTATATGTGGTAATGCTACTGCTTCTGGGTACCTTGTGGCGTAGTCGATCATCGTCAAAATGTATCGGTTTCCCTTCTCTGATGCCGGATATATAGGGCCAACTATATCCACTGCTACCCTTTTAAACGGTGTGTCCATGAGTGGCATCCTACCTAGCTTCACCCTACTTACCCTTCCTTTAGGTATAGTGCGCTGACATATATCACACGATCTACAAAACCTGGAAATGTCACCTTTGCATCCTGGCCAGTAAAACTCTGACAAAATCCTGTCTGTTGTTTTGCGAGTTCCCAAATGCCCTGCCATCATGGTTTCATGTCCTAATTGCATCACACCTGCTCTGAGAACTTTGGGCACCACCAACTGATAGTGTTTCCGCCTGTCTGTTCCCTGAAATTCTCGGTACAATGTGCCTTCTCTATAAACCCACCTGGTTTCTCCCGACCTTGTCTGTTTCACTGTAGAGTTCTTCACATGTTCTCTGCAACTTGCTAATGTATCATCCTTACCTTGTAACAGTCTAACTTCTTCTGGACTTTTATCAATACCTACTATTTCTGGAACTGTCAACTGCGGATATTCCTGCTTCTCCTTAGCCGCCTGTCTTCTGGTTACCACTGCCTGGGCTACTGCATCTGTCTTTGGACTTACTGTGACTCTTTCTTTAACACCTGGGACATCTCCAACGATCAGGTCACAGAGAGGGTTGTCCAAAACCCAAGCCTCAACTTCACCTTGCAGAAAGGGTGTATCTATACAAATCCTTGCTACTGGAACAATGATCTTTTGTCCATTGATCATGCGACACTCCACCTGCCTGTCTAACATCTGATCGCGGTATACCAGGTCTCTCCTGACCACAATACCATTGCATCCGGAATCTGATAATACTTCCACTATCTTACCATTCACCCATCCTGCGTGAATAACTAACCCTCCTATTGTGTGTCCACTAGCTATGCCTCCAAGCACGCCATGTCCTAGATCACATGCACCCATCACTCCTCCTCGACCACGGTTATAGCCCCCACCTCGATTAATCCCATTACCTCTACCACGACCTCGTGGTGGTCTGTCACCCCTTCCACGACCTCGGAACGATTCGTTGCCTCGATTCCATTCATATCCATATCTTTGGTAGTTGTCACTTACCTCTTGCCCCACAGCTGCTGCACCTTGTTTGGGCGTCTATATTTTGGACAGTCCCTAGCTATGTGCCCCATTTTCCCACAGGCAAAGCAAAAGTATATCACCTGAACGACCTGAATTGTGCCTATTTGTGGCCTGAGCTGTGTGATTTCCCCATAGTTCGTACTTACCTTTGTATAATCTGGTCCCTTTGAACCCTTGATACTACCATGAATGCACCACCCTGTTCTCCGCATACAAGTCTGCCTGTCGAGTCATGTCACCTACATTCTCAAACACTCTCTCCTTAAGAAAGGTTGCTAGATCTTTTCCACACATTTGGAGAAATTGATCTCTTAGCAGAAAATCCTGCAATTCATCAAATGTGTGACCTACCTTTCCCAAGTCCAACCACTTTGTATGGTAATTCTTTAATCTCTCCCCAAACTGCTCAAATGTTTCACCTCGCTCCGGCTTACTCTCTCTTACCTTCTTCCGCAACCCTTCTACTGTAATCTCAAACCGTTTGAGAAGTGCGGTCGATAATGTCTCATACACAAGGGAAGTCTCGGGTGGAAGTCTAGAGTAAACCTCCAGTGCTTTTCCTGTTAACAAAGAGCTAAGCTGAATACCCCATGTATCTCGATGCCAATTCTGCAACTCCGCATAACGCTCGAATCGTACAAATACGCATCACACTATCTTTTGTTTCATCAAAACACGGAATTTGTTTGGGACCTCTAATCCTTCTGTGATCAGGTACTGCACTACTCGCACCATCTACCCACCCTTTTTCAACTTTAACCATTTCCACTGCCTGCTTCGACTGTAATTCCTGCATTCTATACTCATAGTCAAACTTTTCTTTAGCCAATTCTACCTCTAGTCTGTCTTTTGCTAGCTGCCTATCCCTCTCCTTTTCTTCAGCCATCCTATCTAGCTTCTGTAACTCTAACTTATCTCTATCTGCTTGCCTTTCTACTTCTAATTTTTCTCTCTCTATTTCTCTAGCTTCTAACCGTTCCTGTCTTTCTCTAGCTTGCTCGTCCTTCATAAAAGCATGCAACTCATTACCTTCTAAACCTATTTCCTTCCCTGCCTCTGTCAAGTCTTTAAGTGTTGACATGGTTTACTCGGATTCGACTATCCCTATGCTACTCAGTATCACTATTAACAAATATAATGTACAGTATCCAGCTATTTTCATCCAGAGACAAAAATCTATGTGTAACCGGCTTTTTGAAATAGCATTATGCACTTATCAAACCGACAAACCCCACTTCTGACACCATTGTTACGCCAAGATATGATATGTGCATGCGGTCAATTAGACTTAAGCCCGGATGAAATATACAATGTAGTTATCAATGTCAAATTATCAGTTTATGTACACAACCCCACGCTATACACACCTATAATACAAGCAATGTACTCATACATACCACATTCACACCATACATTCCAAGACATACATGTATAATATAAATTACAGTTTTGTTTACATGATTATATTCGCAAGTCTATGACTTCTGGCTATAATATCACTTGATATGCTGTCTGTACTTAAATCACCACCTAAAGTTCAACAAGTAGTTTCACGTCACAAATACTGCACCACTCTTGAGTTCACTGTAGTATGTCTAATAGTCATCAGTACTGTTATCAACAATTAATACAATTAATTAGCCCACACGAAGAAAATTGTTCAGACAAAATAATTGTAGAAATAACGAAACTGTTTCTTCACACTCTCAATACACATGTAAAAGTCCTGTTCATATTCATTCAATGTTCACCACCCTGTCAATCGTCACCAGAATAACCCCTCAGTTCTCGGACTATGAACCAAATTCCATGTCGAATTTGTTTCATGTAAATATACAGTATCGGCTCCCATACTAAGAAATAACGTTCATGTCAACTTGGTGTCACAATATAGGTCCCTTCGGCTGCTGTACTAACTATCAAATTTCATATCAAATTTGAAGCATAGATCCTGGACTAATAATCAAATTCCATGTCGAATTTGTTATCAGGTACAGTACCACACTGTTATGTCATCAATGGTTAATTCGTTGTTCCATCTTTAATCATACGACTAATCTGTAGTCTCTCTGCTAAATAATTCCTGGCTCATCTGGAGCGCTATCTCTGCATGCGTCTCTACTGGAACATATACTGCTCCCCAACTTCGGTATAGTCATGGCCCCGCTATCGCTCCGGTTCGACTCTACCATCTACTACACCAAGACTCCGACATGGACCGACCCTGGGTGCTGAAACAGACAACATACACTACTAAGTATGTTGTCGCTACCCAACAATTCACAAATTCCATACACGATAGACATTTCACTAGTCTACAAACTACAATAATTATCTTACCTGACAATTCTCAGCTTGTAAAATCCAATATCAAATCTTCCATTCCCCACACACATACAAACACAACCTATCTATTCAAATGCATGTTGCCAACTCACCAGCAACAATTCACACAATAGCTCACGAACCTGCATTCAAACACAATACATAATCTTCACACCTTCGCCTGGACACTACATACCCATTGTTATGCTACCCAGTACCATACATCTACCTGAGCCTATTGTCATCTGACCTCTGATCAATAGCCCCTTGTAAGTTTATGCAACATGTCCCTTCCTACTGTCTAAAGACCATCTCATATTTATTTACACCTAACTGTACTAAAATACCATATATGTATACTTGCCCTACAATAACCAAGCTCTGTATCTATGATTTCTGTGACACACCAGGAAAAAGTATTGTTAAACCTTTGGATGTTAAACCTTTGAATGTTAAACCAACAGTCTCAATACCTGAAAAAATAGAAGCAGTCAAACATGAAAATCATAAAACTGCACTAGTCACTGGTAGTATTGCAGTTGGGTTGGGGTTGTTACTATTTTACTTTCGAGACAGAATATAATCCTTGGCAGCCATATAAAGAAGCCCAGCAACTGTAACAATCAAAACCCATAAATTATTGGCTAACCATCCAACGGCTGACCCTGCTGCATTCAACAACCAAGCTACAATTGATCCAATAATTCCAGGTAATGCATTCACTGCATTCCCTGCTAGCATACCCAGTAATGAACTCAGATGTTTTAATTGTTTCTTTATCCATTCTTTAGCTCCACCTTTTCCTGATGGGGTTGGGATAGCCGCAGCACCACTTGCACCTCCAGTAATACTTACAATTAAAGTAGAGATTATAAACCCTATAGCTGTCAAAACTGAAACAATAGTTACCCCCTGTTCTTTGAAGAGGGTTTTGAGTCTTTCTTTTAAAGTAGTATCTTTGTATAATATTCTATCAAGGGTCTCTTTTATTCTGGATGCTTGAGTTCTTAAGGCTTCCCTATCCGCTGAAATCGCTTCAAGACGTGCTTCACGCTCAGATACAATATCAACAATTTCTCTTTCGTTTTTTGTTTTCTATAGTTTGTATTTTATTAACAGCACCAAGTCAAGTGGACCTCTTGTAGATTCAATAACCGTTTTAATTCAGCTGTTCCTTTACCCTTAAAAGTTCTTATTATGGTATTAGGATTCCCTATTTTACTTAAACGGTGATCCTTCCAGAACAGTGTGTTGCCTACTGTGTGTAGGTCTGGAAGTAGTAACTGTTATGTTAAACTAGTTTTGGAATTCAGGTTTAAAGAGCTCTAAAGCTCTTATCCGTTGAGGACGATCCTTCTCGGAAGTTAGGTTTTCCATTGGAACAGCAGGGGGCATCAGCATTTGTGTAGTTGTATCACTATCTCCATCAAACAAAGTCTCTGCAAAATCATCCCAGTCAAAGTCTTCTCCTCCTTCAGCCATTATTTATTATTTATTTTAAAGTATGTAATTCATAAATAAAATTAAAAAGGAAGATGACAACATACGGAAGAAAACTTAATCCCTACAGACATTTAAGAGAGCCTCTCGGTGTAAAAGGAATTATACAATCAGTTACAATAACAAATAATCCATCTACAATTGATCAAAACCAACAGCTTTTAGTGCGATTCCCAAATTTAGGCCCAAAAGATTTAATCGTACCTGGAACAAAAAAAAAAAGGATATGTTGTCACAGCTCGCTTTCTCTGGATGACATGCAGAGCAAAGCGTTTGGGTTATATCACAGAGATATAATTCAGTATTAAAAGACCTAAGAGAACAGACTAAATGGCTGTGTATGTTTTATACGAAAGACAGAGATAGTTTTGAGGACTGTTTGAGAGAAAATGATGTTATTTCGACACCACGAGAGAAAAAGAAACAAAATAAGAAAAGAGTTATCGAAAACAAAACATTCTAAGTTGCTTATTAGAACTGATCAGCCTACATAGTTTAAATTACTTAAGTAATGCTGGGAATTGCCTAGTATTACTTAATATTTATTATTTTACTTATTTTACTGGATTTTAACTTGATTTAACTTGATTTAACTTGATTTAGCTAAGCAATTCATAGATAACAATGTTAAGAATTGTTCAGCAAATAGGTATTGCTTAACATTGCTGAGTTGTTCTAAGAAAATTTAACTTAAATAAATATGATATGAAAAGTTTGAGATATTGATATTCATATAATTATTGATTATTATATTTGGATCGAGTTGGGTTTATTTTAAATTGAAATTTATATTATGCAAAATAAAAATGAATTGTGAGGAACTTATAGAACAACTAAGTGATGATAAAGTATCCAAAGATAGTGCTGTAGGTGAAGTAAATAATGATCACTTAAAACAACGGTTATCTTCAATTATTTCAGGCGGAAAAGCTTTTCAATATTTGGGTAAAGATATAACTATTTCACAACTAGAAGAGTTGCCAAATGAACAAATATTAAAATTGTATAACAGATATGAAAGTAGATTGGGTGCTTCTATGACTAATTAAAAAATTGGTAATACTATTTTGAATATGTATGCTCTTGCTGCAGGTAAAATCTTGCCTATACCAGCAGGAAATCATGATCAACTCGTTGCTGATTTAGAAGGGGGTCCCTTTGTTGATCATGCCTTGACTAGTACTTGTTGTGAGTTGTATTTTAGGTTTGGAGCATTTCTGGCACCTATTACTACAGTGATAACAACCTTTAAATATTGTCAATTTAAAAACATAAATGATACAAATAAAGATACTGGAAACGGAGAACACACAACAGATTCCTGATGAAGAAATTCTAGAACGAAAAGAGGAGATTAAACAAGTAACAGCAAAGAATCCAAAGAGGGTTGAGGCCGGTAAAAAGGGTGCTGCTGCTAGGAAAGCCAAACAAGAAAGTCTATTACATATGGTACATAAGAAAAAAGTAGACATACCACCTGAAGAACCAGTTATAGTGAAAGTCTATAAAACCTCGAATATAATATATTTTATAGCGGGAATGAGCTTAGTTGGTGGGTTTGTGTTTGGCTGTAAATTGTTCAATCGAAATAAGATTGAAACAAAAGAACCTGAAATGTCTAGTGTCGGTGATGTAAAACACAATCCACATCTTATGGAGTAAACAATTAATTAAATTAAATTAAATTTATTATTAAGTAAAATAAAACAGATGACGGCAATTAATACAGATGGAAAGATAATCGGAAATTTTGCATATCATGCTGCTGTAATAACGGCGCTTGAAATCGGATATGCGCAGATAATGAATAAAATATGAGACAGGCGGTGCCAAAACTGCAACTTGATGGTTATAATATGGCTATGTTAATGTTGGATACTGGACTTGCTATTGCTACGAGAGATATGCTTGTTAAACAAGGTATAATTCCTGATAATATTTGGAAGTAATAAAATTATTATATAAAACAAGATGGCGGGAATAGCTATGATGGTTGGCGGTGCTTTGGTTAACGCATTAATTGGCGTTTACAGGGAGTAATTTCTTATTCAGTTCATTGGGCAATAACTCTGCGATTGAAGAACGTAAAAGGCATGATAATGCCGTAGAGCAATTGCAAAAGGCACCGGCACAGTGGGCAGAAAAAATAACAGAGAGATTAGACTGGATTAATAGTGAAATTAGAAAGCAGAACCACGCTGCTAAGACGTTTGAGGATGTAGATGAAGCTATTAGGGAGTATAATGCTGTTACGGCACTGGTGACAGGTGCACAACAATTACAATCGTTTGGGGGAGAGCCGGTATTGAGTGATTTTTATACACCTTCACAGAGTCAAAAGGATAGAGAAATTATATTTATAGTGGGCGGAATGATTGTGGTAGGGCTTGTGGCATATAGATTGGTGTACAATTAAAAAAAGCTTTTTATGGAGATATTCAGTTTTGATGTTAAGATTTACCCCGTCCATACTGGTAAAATATGGGATTCGGCCCTGTTGGCCTGTCTGGATTAGGTCTTATTGTGTTAAACAGACGTAAAATCTCTTTCAATCGAATCTAACAGACGCTTGGTGCCGCCGTTCACTATTTCCAGCAATTTGATTATTTGTCTGTGCAAGATGATTAACCCCTCATAATCCAAACTTCACATTTGTTGATGGTCCAATCAACAGTTATCCCCCTTATATCTGATAATTATTTCTAAAAAAAAAACAAAAAAACATAAATATCCATATATACCCAGTTCTCTATGGATATTTATATATAAAAATACTACACCTACGTATTGAGTCAATTATCATAGTAAACGTAAATATGGTGACTTTATTATAAATAATTATTACAAAGTATTTATGTATGTAAATATTGCCATTCTACCACACATTAATGCGTGTATTGGTGGGTTTATAAGATTCTCACGTAAAATTTTTTATTTTTTTACATTTTAAATACCCAGCATTACAAAAAAATAAGATGGTCGACCGGTTTCTAAGGTAAACAACAGCATGACAAACGGCATTCCTAAGAAATGTGGTTCAACAGTTTCGAGTTGATTTCTTCGAAGAAACATTCAAAACAATTAATTTTCGTCATTGGAAGAATAAATTCTGGCAATTTTCATTGTTTACGTGTGAATAAGGTAGGCTATAGGTATTGGCGTATCAGTAAAGCTAGTGGTATACAGTATGATGTACCAAGTTCATCAAATACGACCAGTGTATGCACAGATCAGCGGAAATTACTAGGTAAGTAGGTTTAAGTTGACAACCAGTGCAGATCCCTGAACAGCCTGTACATTTGACTTGGGTTTCAAAACTCCATATATTGGCTAGTTGGTTGATATAATTTAGGTCATTGCAACTGATGTTTGTGTGAATTATTCTTGGTTGGTCAATCAAAAGTGGTCGGTGGCAATTTGGGTCATTTGTTTTCATTTGTGTCAATACATTTTTGGTATGTTGTATTGTTGAGTTTTTGACAATACCCCACCCATCATTGTTTGTGTGTAATATTTTGCACGAGTCGCTTGTTTATGAACTTTTGAGCAATTTCTGGTTTCGGATGTTGCTATCCATGCACGTTGTGTTTGGAGAATAAAGAAAGTTGGTTGGTAAACGGAATAGTGAGTCATGCTTGTTCTATCGTTGGTGGCTGTTGAACACAGTCTTATATTTGAATGGACCTCCCATTGTTTGTGTATTTCCTATATGTCCAATTGTATATATTCCCATTCTCCAGATAAGGAATTCGTAATTGAGTATTTTCACTCCATCATGTCTGAAGCAATTGGGTATTTCAAAAAATTTAATTCTCACTACTGTTTACACATCAACAGACAGCAATTATTGAATTAGTTTGCTTTGAAAACATATCTTTGAATTTCATTAGAATTGTCTCCAAGGAGACAATTCTAATGAAATTCCAAGATATGTTTTCATGGAAAATAAGAAAAATATGCTACATGTGTGGTCTGTTTATTGTTTTCTGCAGCATGATACAGGTACCACAAAATTGTTATTGCTTTTTGATACTCGCTACTTCGGATTTCAATTGGGGTTTTCGGCAATTTTAATTGGGTATTTACGGAAATACGCAGCTTATCTGGAGCTCTGTTATAATTCCCATCATATATATCCTATATTTATATAAAGGTTGCAGTGTGCGTGTGTTCCGTATGTTAGGTTCACTGTGTTTTTGTGAATGTGATGTTTGTAAGTGTCCTATGTGAACAATCTTGGAGGAATATATTTGTGTTCAATGATGGCTTGGTTCATGACGTGCTAGCAGTAACGAACTAAGACTAGACTATTTCGTCAATGGTAGGATAAAAAGGACCTGAGTTATAGGACAGGTAAACTGTATAATCTGACTGCTGGACTGAGTTTGACCGGATAACCCAACTCCGGAATCGAGCCCGAGTATCAAATACTCAATTCCTGGAGAGCCAGTATCCCACAAACCGGATAATCCAATTCCGGAATCGAGCCCGAGTATTAAATACTCCAACACTGCTGAGACGGTTGACCGAGAGCCCGTACCAAGTTTTCAAACGAACTTGAGAGTACCAAATCCTCAAACTAGGGTGGGATGGTAAACGTTCAACCCGAATCTTGTTTGTAAACAAACTATGGTAGTTTATAGTGAAAGAGTAAGCAGTAACACCCTTGCAATGACAGATATTTGTGCTAGAGCAGAGAGAAACTGGGGGAGGTTCATTGAGGAAATGGACGTAGGACCAATTTGTCCCCGGAACGATGAGCCACCTGATATCACTGTTTCGCAGGGTGAGGATGGTGAGAGGTGAGAGAAACGGGGGGGGGGGGGGTGCATGTTGGGTAAGCAGTCCAAGATTCCATGATAAAGGAGCATATGTATCGGGTGCCCAGTTGCAGACAGGGAGCACATGCGTAGCGAACATGTGTATCCGGGTGCGGGCAAGGAGCATGTCGGGCCGACTGCATGCAAGGTACATATGCATATGTCTTCGGGTGCGGGCAATACAGGTAGATGTGTGTCCGGTTGCAGGCAGGGAGCAAAACAGATGGCAAAAAAGATGGCAAAACATCTACCTCAATAACTTCATAAAAATATGATACTTTTGTATTTTCTCTGTGTCAATGATACCTAGTAGTGTTTAGTAGACATGGTAGTTGCATATATGCCGATTATCTGATGTTTGCAGCCTATGATACGATGTTAAAAAGTATTTTTTACCATTCCCCACCCACAAATTGTACAATGGGTGGGAATGTTGTAGTATTTACTTTCATTTCTGTTGTGCACTGTCACTTACTTATAAATTGTTTAAATGCATATGTAACTACTTAGGCACTACTAATAGCTATCCGTGCACACTTCAAATACAGTGTGTCGGAGTGTTCGTCCGTCCGTCTGTCCGTCGGCTTCGCATATACTGAGTGAAGGTAACCGTAACAACTACGATATGTACGTGTCTCATTATGCAAATCTCTCTCTGTGTCTATTAATTGTATCAATGGTAATGCTGCTTACTAGTGTTTGCAATTATGCTTCATGCCCATATTCTGATTACATAATGTCTACAGCAGTTGATGCAATGTTAAAACAAAGTAATTTGAGCTATTCCCCACCCACTGAAGTTAAAATGACCAGTTTATATGTAATACTGATTATACGAGCGTTTTTAAAAAAAATGTACGTATTATATTTTACCGTTGGGCGTGCGGGCCGCGGACAGAAAAACTGCATAGTTTGTGTACATAATTCCTCTGAAACCGTTCAGTCAATCGATCTGAAACTATACACAGGTCTTTTACACACATTGAAGATGTGCACCTTGGGTTTTTTATGCCGAAAAAATATATTTTAACAAAAATATCACCTTTTTAACGTAGCCATTTTTTTCTCCTTTTTTTGTATTCAATTCTATATAGGGTACATAGTTTGTGTACACAGCTCCTCTGAAACCGTTCAGGCGATCGTTCTGAAACTATACACACGTCTTCTACACATATTGAAGATGTGCACCTTGGTGTTTTTTTGTTTTATTTAACAAAAATATCACCTTTTTAACTTAGCCATTTTTTCTACATTTCTGTATACACTTCTATATGGGGTAGAGTTTGTCTACACAACTCATCGGAAACCGTTTCGTCATTAAATTTGAAACTATACACACCTCTTCTACACATATTGAAGATGTGTTTTTATGCCGAACAAATATGTTTTAACAAAAATATCACCTTTTTTTTTTAACTTGGCTATATAATTTCTACTTTACACATATTCCTAAACCCCCCTAAAAAAAAAAAAAAAAAATTATGTACCTGTTTTCATCAACAACAGGATGAAATAATACTACAGATTTTCAAATTTCTGCATCTTCGCTGTCTGGCCCATCTTCGACGGGGCGTATTTTGTAACCCTACGTTACTCTTGTTCTTACTTTATACACTGCAAGATATTTATGAAAGGTTCATATGATTCATATAGAGAAAATGTATGTCTGTTCGGCTCTCTATATGTCCATTTCATATTTATGCAACCATGACAACTATCATGATTAACTATGTTGTGTATCCAATATGAACGTCTCTGATGCATATAAATATTACTCTTAGCTTTTGACAGGCCTTTAAAACACCATTAACTAAAATAAATAAATAAATATAATTATTACTGTCAATAGTGTAGGTCGTAGGTACAAATTTGCACAATGGGGATATAGGAAATATACATTTTCTACCATGATGAATGAGTGAAACTTCTGTCGTTTTTGCGAAGAATCGATTTCCGTGATCGATTCTTCGCAAAAACGACATATTAAGTATGTGCCGAACTCCATGGACCATCAAATGTAGCTCTTGAAGACGCGTTTGCTGCGCCATATTTCATCAAAATCCGTTGCATATTAAGGAAAATATAAAATAATACTTACTTCGGAGTGGGCGACGTTGTTGTTGTTGTTGTAACCACGTGCTCATGCACCTTGAGGATATCATACATTGATATGCGAACATCACTGTACCAGGGCTCCAGATAAGGAATTAGTAATTGAGTATTTTCACTCCATCATTTCTGAAGCAATTGGGTATTTCGAAATTTTAATTGGGTAAAATAAAATCACACTACTGTTTACACATCAACAGATAGCAATTATTGAATAGTTTGCTTCGAAATGAAAACATATCTTGGCATTTCATTAGATGTGTTTTCATGGAAAATAAGAAAAATATGCTATGTTTGTGGTCTGTGTATTGTTTTCTGCAGCATGATAAAGGTACTTCAAAATTGTTATTGCTTTTTGATACTCGCTACTTCTGATTTCAATTGGGTTTTTGGCAATTATAATTGGGTATTTAAGCAAATACGCAGCTTATCTGGAGCTATGCTGTACGATACACCGATACTATTCAACTACATAAACATCGCAAGCAATCGATGGTTATACTCAAATTCAACTTATGAGTTATTGACAACTTAACTTCACGTATGGTATATACATGGTCCCATTGTGGACATATATAGCACTAGTGTACAAGTACTGTATTAATGTTCGCTAATCAAAGCGAAACAACAAACAAACATAAACCATGACAGAACGACGAATGTAGGACAACTGACAACAGTGGTATGATAAATGGAAGTGATATCCCGGAAGTGGTGGACCGGATGCTCTACTTAGACAGTATACATTAGTTTCAAGATATACAATTGACTATAATAAGAGCAAACGTACGGAATCCCATTAGGGCCACTTCACTTTTTTTTATCTTTTCTTGAATTTTCGAGATCTTTACTTGAATTTTCAAGATATTTTTTCTTGAATTTTCGAGATGTTTTCTTGAATTTTCAAGATGTTTTCTTGAATTTTCAAGTTATTTTCTTGAATTTTCAAGATCTTTTCTTGAAAATTCAAGAAAAGATCTTGACAATTCAAGAAAAGAACTTGAAAATTGAAGAAAAGTTATTGAATAAATGGAAATTAAAAAAAAGTGAAGTGGCCCTAATGGGCTTCCGTACAAACGGGTTGGGCTACAATAGAAACAAAATTGCTACCCCGCTACGCTATCTCTACCATATCGTAGGCCACTCGTGTAGCTAGGGCTACAAGTGTTAACAACATTAGTTGCAGCCCTTCCCAATTGCTTATTGCATGTTCTATAAAATGTGGTATAATAGCGGTAGACACAACTGTTATTATGTATAATGCAATTGTGTATAGAGCAAATGCATGTAGAATTTCAAAAATAATGTTAAATATAATCTTGTTATTGAACTGTCCGGTGCATACAGTGTACAGACCAATTGACATCCCAAGATCGGGCCACCGAGTAAGTCTAGTTTTCAAAAAACAGGAACATGTGAATAAGTGTGCCTTAATTATTGAAACGACGAGTAAGTTTAATGTAGCGTGGGACTTCTAAACAAATACTGGCATTACCTTAAAAGTCTGTTAAATCGTCTCCAAATAAATATATATAGATATATATAGGTTAGTGCTGTGAATGGGAAAAAATATCTGGCAAGGCTCAGGAAACGGGATGGGCGAGGCTCTGCCGAGCACACCCCGTTTCCGTGCCGCGCCAGATATGTTTTCCCATTCATGGCACTACCCTACTATTCTATTTATCCCGTCAACGCCTACAAATGGCTGTAAAATGCAAAAATAGTATTGACTGGATATCAAAAATGTTTCACGGCACCGTGTTTAACGGGTGGTATTGACGGGTTTTACCGGGTATGGAAGGTGTTCGAGCCAATTCCCACCCTTAAATATAAGCCGAATGAATGAATGAATGAATTGACGGGTTGCGGTAAACAATTGTTCACGTTGCTGATGGAATGATGCGCATTTAAAAAAGAAGTGCTCAATATCTTCTACATCAAGATTACAGTGACACAATGGTGCTTCTCGTAGATTATTCGTAAAAAATGTCTGAATTTAGATTACTACATTGATTTCGGGTGCGGTAGTTCTTTGAGGTACCTGCCCGGGGGCGACTCTCTGAACAAATTTCGGACTAATCAAATACATGTGGCATGTTTTTTGTTCAGCGAGGCGCATGTGTAGGGGGGTGGGGGGGGGGGGGGTTGTGTTTCCACAGAGGACACATGTCGCTGGGCAATTTCCGAAGCAAAATATTTTCGGTTTGCAGTATTTGTTTGTTTCGCTTAACACATCTATTTACATGTTTTATCTCAGTTCTTAAATTGTCTCTTAATGTTATGTTTGTTGCTAATATGTAGCCATATACTATTAGCCCTCTATATTGTGTAATATAATACATAAATGAGTTTCCGTGAAGCATAAGTTGTCGAAATCTAAATAGTTGTTCTGGATATATTCTAATTTATTTCTCACACTTCTTATGTTCTGGTGTATAATGAGTTGCCATTAATATTTGGGCCAGGATTTCCTGATAGTACAGTCAATGTAATCAAACACATATAGTAGTCAACGTTTAATAAAAGTTTATTGTCATAAAAGTGCGTCTCTCCAGTTGTATTAATGGCCTCCTATGGTATGGGTGTAAAAAGGTCATACCAATATGGAGTATGATCTATCATCAGACGTGAAAGGCATGACTGTCTGAATCATGGTGGTTATGCGTAAAACGAATAATTGTTTGTTTCCACTAACCCGACCGACCCTATTTTTTCCCGCCGACCCTACACTTTTTTTCTTCATATCAGTAATTGTTTGGCTAAAAACAATATATTTTCACTAACCCATAGTGGGTTAACATATCCAGTACAAAAAGTGTGTCGTGAATGGAAAACGAAATTCGAGAAAAAAAAAAGTTTCGCCTACCTACCTACCCTATTTTTGTTCCAGGTGTTAGCGGAAACAAACAATTTTTTGTTGGCCTTACACATATGCTGATCATAGCTAGTTTAATAAATATAGGATATTCATATTTTTGCAACGAATATGACATAAATGTTCATCGAGTGGTGTGAAATGTGCATATTTCACGCGTGCCGTTAGGCACGTGTGAAATATGGACATGTCAGACCACAAGATGAACATATATGTCATATTCGTTGCAAAAATATGAATATTCTATTTATTATATACCGCTCCATGGAAATTAGCAGTTTTTTAGACTGTATACGGTAATGAATGTGTATTTACAGCCGGCACTGCAGATGCGCGTTTAGATGAATATAGATAGCGGAAGTACAATGTATTCGTATTTTCACCGGAAGTTGTTTATTTCATCGATGAGAACATATGACTTTTATTTACATAGTATAACTATATATGTATTTCATGGGATGTTTTATCAAGAAATGTGTTACATGGTTAAGCTGGCTAAGAATATCATTTAGAGGAGATGAATTAAATATACATGTTTTGGGGAGTCACTGCATGCAGTTATGAAAGTTTCCAATTGCAGTTTCCAATAATTTTTGAAATGTGGAATTATTTTTTATGCAACAAGTGATTTTAGTAAATTGGTCATGTTGATAAATAAGTCCCCCACAGGTTTCCTAGCGAAGTCCTAGAGGTACGATGCGGGTGCTAATGTAAATGCTAAATCAGCAAAGAGCGTAAATACTGTTATTTATTATATACCTACCCATGAAATACATAGTTATACGATGTAAATAAAAGTCATATGTTCTCAGCGATGAAATAAACAACTTCCGGTGAAAATACGACTACTTCCGCTATTCATAACGCGCATCTGCAGTGCCGGATGCAAGTACACATTCATTACCGTATACAGTATAAAAAAACTGCTAAATTCCATCGAGCGGTATATAATAAATAGAATATTCATATTTTTGCAACGAATATGACATATATGTTCATCTCGTGGTGTGAAATGTCCATATGGACATTTCACACCACTCGATGAACATATTATAAGTTATTGTGATTCTACACAGGCTATATGGTGTAATATTGCCCGTCTGAAGGTATGTTCACACGAGGCTGATTCTACACAGGCTATATGGTGTAATATTGCCCGTCTGGAGGTGTGTTCACCCGAGGCGATAGCCGAGGGTGAACATACCTTCAGACGGGCAATATTACACCATATAGCCTGTGTAGAATCACAATAACGTATTTGTCATACCGCAGATCCTGTATTTGGCCGTATAAACATATCTCTTCTTTTGATCTTTGCGTTTTTTCAGGAAGAAAAATAATCCTACATTCGATTTTCTACCGTCAGTCTTAATATAAAGGCGTAAATGAACATTTTGTTTTTTTATTAAACGAAAACAAACTAAATAAGTAAGAAATCCATCGAAAACGACTTTATGACAGTTTTTTTATATCGTGCAATTTAATTTATATTCCACTGCTCTATCGATCTGCTCTCCGTTTGGCGCCTCTAGAATTATGCGACTGGTTCCCAAACATTCGCTGTCATTGCTACGCCGAGGTTTCGTGCGTGGAACCCATAGTTTGTGACCTAAATATAGCCGTGTCACGAAGGCAAGCGTGTTGAGATTTGAAAAGCAATTTTCGTTATTTTGGCTAATTTTTCGCTCATGTTTTGATGAGCGAAGAATATTTATGGAAAAATAAACAATAAAGACTGGTTTTGAGTGTACAATTTGTTACTTGTATTGATCAATTCGGGGTTTTATTGTGTTTAGTGAGGAATACAATTCGCAATCGCTAGACGCTTTCAAAATGTGTCTTCATTGGACGCGAGGCGCCGGAGGGGAATCGCAATTTCGCTATGTTCGACGGCCTTGGCAGGTCATATAATATATATGACCAGGCAAGCTAGCCAATCAAAAGCCGAGAAACTTATCTGCGGTATGACAAAATGTCATTTTCGTTGCAAAAATATGAATATCCTCTATATGGTCATACAATAAATAGAACTCCTATATCATCTGTATATATGTCATACATGGAGTTTTTTTTATTAATTTGTTCCCACGAAATAACAATTCGTTCCCTCAATTTAATAATTCGTTCCCTCGAATTAAAAATTCATTCCCGCGATATAACAATTCGTTCCCTTGAATTAACAATTTATTCAGACGAAATGACTTTCATTTCCATGAAATAACACACAAAATAACAATTCGTTCCCACGAAATAACAATTTGTTCCCTCAATTTAACAATTCGATACGACGAATTAACAATTTGTTCCCTCAATTTAACAATTCGTTCCCACAAAATAACAATTCGTTCCCTCGGGAACGAATTGTTAATTCGAGCGAACGCATTTTTAAATTGAGTGAACAAATTGTTATTTCGTGTGTTATTTCATGGGAACGAATTGTTATTTCGTGGGATTTCGTGGGAACGAATTAATAACAAGAACAATTATAACATGAATGATCATGTTATAAAAGAACGCTTTGAGTGTATGTTATTATTATTGAGGCCAACTACATGTTTGCAAGTAGCATGTAAAGTTATAGATATCAGGGTATGGGATCAGTGATTTCCGAACCTGCTTTTCCGACGTGACGTATTCTGTGACGTCATTTTTACAGTAAATTTTCTTGAAACTTTTCCAAGCAAACGGACGGATTTCGATGTATGTATCACACCATAGAAGTGATCATACCGGTTCGATGATATGTATCACACCATACATTCACTTCTTTAGATTTTTATTCCACATCCATGGTAACCGATTCTTCGTCAAAACCAGAAAATTGTTAGATTAAAGCAAACTATACCATAATGCAAGAACTGGCATCATTAAACGAAGCTAATCCCCTCGCACTGGCATCATTAAACGAAGCTAATCCCCTCGCTGGCAGCCTTGATAATAAAAAAGTACTCCGTGACCTTGGGCGGTCGAACGTGGGTCATATGAGTCTACTCATATGCTAAACCATGCTCCATCCATAGACACACATTATGGTCAAATATTATCAAAATCGTGGAAGCAGTTCACAAGTTATTGAAAAATGAAAGGTGTTACTAGCGTACGTACATACGTACGCAGTACATGGACTAACGATATACCAGCTCTTGCCTATCGGCGAGGGGATACTAATTGGCAACCTGTTAAGCATTTACTGCGTTATGTTTCATTAAACTCTGTCTTTCCATTATAAAGGTATTACATTCAACATCCTGCACCACCTTTAATTGGCATGGCGCAATTTTAAATATTGCGCGGGCCCAATTTTCCCAATTTTAGTACTTTCCCCTAACAAAAAAAACCGGTATCTAGTCGCACGCTGACTGAGCCGCGATCTATAAATTTACCCAGGGAGATTACATTGCAAACATAGTGTAAACGCCGTCCACTGGCGTTTGTTTTCGTTTGAGTCAGCACAGTACAACAGTCCGACTTGGCAACGCCACCTAGCGACTTATCACGGCACTGCAGTGCATGATTATAAAAATCCTAAACCATCAACTTCTAAAACTGGCGTTTTGAAGAAAGACATGAAATATGCAATCTTAAATTCGACAAAATTGACGCAGTTACAATTTGAACGACGTTATAAGCCAAAGATATAAGTGCCAGAAATAAATCCACATCAGACACATGAAAATGTTTTGCCATTTCTCCATTTCATTGTCGAAACTCCAGACGGTTTTTACAGAATGTGAAAGCCATGGAAAATGTATACTGGATATCAAATACTCTACAAGCACCAATATGAACTTGTGAGTGAAATTCACGACAGGTCATACATTACATCGAAACAGAAATCATTGCCTTGAAAAAGTCTGAGAAATATTACACACACACAAGTACACATTCAAACGGCTGGTATGTCAAAAATTGTTCTGCGACTTTGCACTGCAGTGGAGTATCCAGATTCATGCGAGGGGGTGAGGCTGGGGGTGTGAATTGTGAATGGAGTTTGGAAGAGGGTGCGAGAACATACATTCAATTTCTTCCATTGTAGTGATTTTCACATATATTATACAGGTAGTTATTTTCCCCAGAAAACGTAGGTTAAAGTAAAAAAATACACACCTGACCAAATGTTACGGGATGAAATTACACCACCATCACTGGACTTTGTACTGTACACCCACTGGTGAATGCATGTGACAAGTGTTTGTATGATGTGGTGTTTGTGAATGAGCTGATAAGACAAGTGTCGTGCCTTTGCACTTAATGACTGGGTGCCAGACATCCTTCAGCGAAGTTGCAAATCATGATTGAATTGGGGTCCCATCTGTTTGGCACAAAGTGTTCTTTATGGAATTAAATATTAAATAAGTATAATTGTGTAACTATTCCAACAGTTTTAAAAAATACGAGTGCCCACTACACAGAAATATTCACTTAGTAATCTTAGGTTTACTGATAGGTTGTATCATCGTGCTATTTTGATTGTAAATGAGGCAGGTCATTTTTAAATTATTTATATCAACTAAAAATTGTGTCACGAGAAATAAATATTTGTATTGACTTGTATTACAAAATATGATCATTGCACATCAAAAGATAAATAGAGAGAATAAATAGTTGTTTCCATTAACATTTTAAAGAGTCAATATTATCGCCCTTGATATCAAAGTGGCAATTCAAGCTTGATGTAAAAATAATAATAATGTAAAATTAACATTTTAATTTTACCAAATTTTCTACGACGGCCATCTTGGATTATGCGACAACCTCCATTTTAACAAATATGAAAATGCTTCAACCACGCACCACAACTGTGAAGTCTGACCAGCGTCGGCCAAACGGTACATGAGAAGAAGACGAAATCTATAATTAAAGGATGACATGTCGGCGGCCATCTTGTATGATGTATCATCCGATTTTGACAATACCCACGATACCTTCAATTTGATATATATCAGGACCATATTAGGTCAAATTTGAAATATCGCCATGTGCCAGATACAAAATCAATGCGTGAAAAAACAAAGGGAGAACACTGGAATATTAGTGAGGCAAGAGTTGTGATAAATATACAAAAAGGAATTCCAGTTATGCTCGGGACACAAAATCAGTACATGTATCCGAAAAAAACAAAAGAATATATGTTATTCTTGCTTTTAAGGACTAGAGCAAGTGAGCGGGGTCTCAAACATACCCTCGGCCGTAGCAAAGTCATTTGGCCTTGACATTTGGCCTTGACCTTTGGCATGAAAGCTTGCTTAGGTGAGATATAGAATGAAAATATGGACTGTTGATAAAGAAGTATGTGACATTTCCAGTCGATCCAACAAATACGGTTGCAAATAAAATTGTGTACTTAAAACTTTAATGCAAATAATTCAAAACATTTAACACAATTTGACCTTGACTTTGGCATGAAGTCACATCGTGGGCTATAAAATGAAAATATGGATGTTGATTGTTGATAGACAAATATATGAAGTTTCAATACAATCTGACTTACGGTTGCAGAGAAATTGTTTACTTAAAACTTTAACGCATATATTTCAAAACATTTAACGCAAGTTTCAAAGTAATTTCACCTTCACCGTGTGCAGGAAAGCCGTATGAGTGGGCTATAGAATGTTTGTTTAATGGTGTTTGACGCGGCCTATCAACAGCTATGGTATAATACAACACATAAAGGATATAACTGTCGGGATACCAAATGCCAAAGTTGTTTGTTTATTTTTTTATTGGTGTTTAACGGCCTAGTTCAACACTCATGGTCATATAAGGCTGGGCTAAATAGGGTTCGATCCTGTATTAAACCTGCTGCATTGGGGGGAAAATCCCAAAATCAGAACGGAATAATTTCATCGAGAAAAATATAGTCAGCCCTGAAATTAGAATAACCTGATGCCAGGTCCATACCACACCAAAGTCACTTGGCCCCTTTCCCTAAAAAAGGATTACGAATAATCGTAATACTCACACAAGAGATATAACCAGATTCAACTGTCACATACAAAATGCCAAAATGCCAAAGACGTATGTGAGGGCCAAACCAGGTCTCCAGTCGGATTTCCGGTAAGGATGAATCGCGATTGTTAAATTACCCATCACATGCACCCACCAGGGCTATAGAAAGAAAATATTAATCTTCTAACTTCATAAAGAAGTATATATATGAAGTTTCAAGTCAACCCGACTTGCGGTTGCAGAGACATTGTGTACTTAAAAACTTTGACATGTTTGATGCAAATATTTCAAAACTTTAAGTAATTTGACCTTGTGCAGGAAAGCCACATCGGTGTGCTACAGTATAAAAAATATGGATGACGATAAAGAAGTATATGTGATTCTCAACTCAATGCGATTTACGGTTGCAGATATAATGGGTACCCAAAAAACCTTTTAAAAACGTTAATCTTACGGATGGACAAAAATACATAAAACTATATGACACCTCGACATACTTTGTATGCCTGGGTATGAATCATGATTGAAGGCACTGTGTTACAGATGATGCCTCAATATGTTGTTTGTCACATCATGCACTGCAAATGACCAATATCAACCAATTGCACCATTTCATTCGAAGTCAAATTTCGAAGTCGAAATTTATTGTACACATGTAATTTGTTACAAGTTTGACCATTGGGCATTGTATTTCAATTATAATCATGATAATAGCACAAAAATACATCATTAATTCGTAAATTTTCGTTTCCCTTCGAAAGTTTACAAAGTTTGTCTAAAATCCTTTATTGCGAAGATAACTGAAACCATGTGAAACCAACCAAATATAGACTTTATAGACTGTGGACGTTAAACAGAAATTTATGAATCAAAGATTGAATGCAATACCTTAAATGCTAATCATTCTAGGTTGGCGGTAGGATTTTTAAATTTGCTCAAATATGTGTCTGTGACTGGAGAAATGGGGCTTATGGGATTTGCGACCAGTGTAGATACACATATCCGCACAGGATCTGCATTGTTCACCATTGCATCAATGAAATTTCAATCATGCTTCTAACAAGCCACATCATTATCAGGCTACAGGAGTGTACTATTTGATCAGGAGCTACACTGGTCACAAATCCCATAAACCACATTCTCCAGTCACAGCCACCGGTTAAAGTAACGGACCAATACCTATAAATACATTAAATATACCTAAAAGCATCAATAAGTAAAATAAAATAGGCTAAACAAATTATTTACTCCCATATATCACACATGGAGTAAATACATTTTGTTTAGCTTATTTTTCTCTCACTTATTGATGCTCTTAGGTATATTTAATGTATTTATAGGCCATGGTCCATTACTTCAACCTGAGGTCACAGCCACATATGTGTAAAAGCATAGTAAATATATTTCTGACCATTTCATATCTAGTCCTTCGAGTGTCACATAATCAGAAATGTACAAATGTTATTCTGTCCACCACAAGAATGAGTCACCGATTCAAAAAATATTGACAAATCTTAAAACTGCACAAGTCAGATTTGTGTGAATAAGATTCATTCTCGATTCCATCAACACAAGAAGTAACATGTCTTCACGACACATCCTTTCAACAGGTTGATTAGATGATTAGAGCAGAAATCAGAGTTAAGAACCACACAAACACTGCCGCTGGCATGGATGGTACTCCGGTTAAATGGTTAATTTTTGTAACTGAACTTGTCTTTCTCAAGCTCTTCCTCGAGGGTTATATTATTTTCAGATGTCGCTGATCTTAAGATGATGACAGTCTGTCATGGCGACACTATATTTTGCTTCGTGTAGGTCAGGAACTGGATCAGTTCCCATTTCGCGAGTGTTTGGCAACTTGTTGCCCAGTTGGAGTAGTGTCTTCGGGCAGCGATTCTTCTGGTGGCCTTTGTCCTTCAACAGCAGAATGAGAAACAATTTCCGCCTTATCTGCTTCTCTGAAACCGCCCATATACTATCTCAATAGCCCTGCTTGGTGTCTGCCTCGACTGCAGGTGAAGTTGAAGAGGCTTGACGAATAATCCAGATCGCTAAGATCTGTAGACGGTTTCCCTGAAACAAACAATCTAAACACTATTATGTACATGGTTAGCCTTTTATTGAATTTCTTACCAGTATTAACCATTACTCAGCAAATGACTCCGCAACTTTCCAACATGAAACAGTGCTTAGAGAACTACATCCCACCCGGGCATCAAACTCACAACACTTGGATAAATGTGGTAAGCGAGTAAGCCACATTGTTCATAGTTGTGAACAGTAACTCTTGAAATCTACAACCGTACTGTCCGTAGTAGAGTTACGTTTCCATTCATAGTCTTCCTCTGCAGAATAGTGAATAAGAGATCTGGTTCGCAAATTACATGCAGCAGCTAAAGTTGGGGTCCCATCCACAGGTTGAAGTAACGGACCGAGGTATATATATGTGTGTGTGAGGGAGTAACAAAACTTTTTTTAGCTTTTTTTTTTTCGTTTATGGACGCTTTTAGGCGTATTTAATGTATTTATAGACCTCGGTCCGTTACAATGTACTTCAACCTGTGGTCCCATCTAGTAGGCATAACAGTTTGCCTATAAGAATTAAATAAGTGTATAATTGTGTAACTACGGTACATGTATTCCGCCAGTTTTAAAAATTACGAGTGCAGGCCCACTATACACATATAATCATTTAGTAATATTGATTTTACTGATAGTGACTCGCGGTGGTATCAGGCTATTTTGATATGCAAATGAGACATGACATTTTTAAATTATTTATACCAATTAAATGTGTCACCCGAACAAATATTTTTATTGACACATTAATAAAAAGTACGATCATAAGTGCTACATAACAAAACATAAAGCAGACAGAAGATAGTTTCCATTGAAACCTTTAATGGAAACACAGTTATCGCCCCTGATATCAGTGACGAAATTCACGTTTCATATAAAAAGAAAAAGTACATGTATATTTTCATGTACATGTACAAATGGGGGGAAAATCCCAAAATCAGAACTGAATATTTACAATAACAAAACTATATATTCAGCGCTGAAATCAGAATAATCCTGATCTGATGCCAGGTCCTCGCCACACCAGAATCACTTGGCCCCTCCCAAAAGCAGTAGGATAAGTAGTAATCTTACTACTTTTATAATGGGCAATAACCCAATTCAACTCCCAGGTAACAAAAGAGCCAAATATAAAAATGTACTGAAGGGTCAAACCAGGAAAATAGTGATTCCTATATGGAGGAACCACTACCGTTAATTTACGTAGTCTCGTTCTCCCGACCACCACCCACGTAAAGTTTTGTATTACTTTTATAATAGTTTTTTTTTCAGATGGAAAATATACAAATTAGGTCACAATTAACAACTAAAGTGTAAATCAGATCTGATGTTAGCTATTTCTGGTAGAAGAAGCCGACGTTATATCATTTATTTGTTTGTTGGGGTCTAACGCCGTATCAACAGATGCGGTCATTTAATGGCCGGGTCAATGGGTTTAGTAATAATCCCATATATTACCTGTACAAGTACATGTTCAAGTACAATGTACAAATGGGGAAAATCCTAAAATCAGAAAATGAATATTTACAATAAAAGAACTATATACTCAGCCCTGAAATCAGGATGATCCTGATCTGATGCCAGGTCCTCGCCACATCAGAATCACATGGCCCCTCCCAAAAGCAGTCGGATCAGTAATAATCTTACTACTTCTATAATGGGCAATAACCCAATTTAACTCCCAGGTAACAGAAAGAGCGAAAGATGAAAACGTACCTGAGGGCCAAACCAGGCAAATCGTGATCCATACGTATTACTTTTATAATATTTTTTTTCAAATGGAAAATATACAAATTGTGTCACAATTAACAACTAAAGTGTAAATCAGATCTGATTAGCTATTATGTAGAGGAAGCCTACATGTATGAATGAAATAGTAACTCTGCTACAGACGGTACAGGAGTAGATTGCAAGAGTTATTGTTCGCAACCACAATAACATGGTTCAATAATAATGAGACATCAGTGATTCTATATTTTATGTACATATTGGTGTCGTTTTTCTAGTTTCGATGTTGAACCAATAATTCATTAAACTGTGTTTATTCCATTGGGTGACAGTCCAGTTGTTACATTTATAATAGTATAGCCAATTGTTCTCGTCATTTTTTAAATTTTATTTCCACTTCAAGGGACCAGGGGTCTCAGAAATGTAAATTCCGTTACGTACATTTACATGACGTAAATATAGCTTTACATTTACAGTTTTTTTCTTGTTTTCAACGGCATAAAACATACAACTGAAGGGGCATCTATAGAAAATGTCAAGAATATGGTAAGCTAATTGTATTAGTGCGAAACAGAGAAATTTAGTAGCAAGTCGTGGAATTTCTCATTTATGGTAACCCAACAACATGTATTTAATATGAATCAGTAAAGTTAAGCAAAACAAAATAGCTTGGCAACTAACAGAGTGCCGTGTTTTACCACACATGTACCAAACATCGTTATAAAGCTACATTTAATTAATAGCGCAGCCTCCAAAAATATGGGCGTAACGGCAATGATTATTTAACGGTAATGACAAAACGTAACGGTAATGACTTTCCATTTATTTAAAATACTAATACAGCATATATAACAAACATATTTATACTTTGAATATGCTGTACAATATAACTTCAAGTTAGTGTTTACTTTTAATGTGATTGCCAATAGAAACCCACACTCCTTGCAAGCTGTGTCTGTTTTTTGTTGTTTCAGAGCTTTTACTAATTAAATCCTGATATATAAATGTTGTAGGTCTGAATAAATGTGCCATTACTGACCGACAACTGATGGGACCTGGTTTATATCTAATTGACGCATCAACTGACTGGTTAGTATGGTAATTTATCATTGCCGATCGTCATTACCGTTACACAATTTGTAACGGAAATGACCGTAACGGTAATGATTTTTCTTTAAAAACTCCCATTTTTCACCCCTCTGTATACAACGCATCATGAAGGTAGAATATGCAAAGACAACGTTGTAAGTGTGTCTATCTACCAATTTTGGTTTCAGTCGACCTACATACATATGGACGTGTATAAACCGTGAACGGTAATGATGCATGTAATGTGTAACCTTAAAATTCCGAATACAGACCGGTCTCGTTCTCGGCAATGACTTAAGTTGTGTTACCACCGTGTTTATTTATAAATCGGGCGCCCATAAACAGTGTTCATTGCATTAGTAGCAGACAGTAGGAAAGGGAGGTTACTCTGATTTTACTCTTTTTTTTTCAGCGTAACGGTAATGATTCGATTTCGCGGGACAGATACATTAACGGCAGTATTTTTGACAACAAAAAGGCAAATTTATTGCAGAAGTTTAATGTCAAACTATTTTAATTCAGATGCAATGTATAGTAAAGTACAAATTGACAAGATTTGAGAATTACGGGCTTGTGAACTGTGCTGATTGATGATCGGGACATGACCATTTGGTGCACCATACATATGCCAACAACAGAAAATAATAACTAAACACACATAACAAGAATTGTAAATACTGTTTTCTTAATGGATTGGTATTATACATGTGTAGTTTCTTTACTGAAAAAAAAAAAATTTCCTTATAAATCGTGTGATTTGTCCGTAAATTACACCTGGACACCTGAGATGTAGATACAATATAGAATCACTGACATACATATCTGTACATGTATCAAACCAATGAAAACTGACATTCTGATCTGCATATAAAAAATGTCATTTCGGCTAATTCTGCGCACCGGCTAATGCACAATTCACGTAATGTTTTGCCCAGCTTACGTCAGAATAAATTATGTTGATTTTGGAATAAATCAGCTGATTAACGGTATACTAAGTCACACTTTTATCCCATTCCGATAGTTTGGTAAAAAGTTATTCAGAACATGGTCAAAATGATTAGTGGTCCTGCTTACTAAATTACTAGATCAACAACAGATCTGTTAAGAAAAGCTTCATAAACCAATAATACACATGCAAATATACCGACATTGGTTATCATTTTATTCCCGTATTATTCGCAAAACTCGAGGACAAAATGGACTGATATTTTGATCAAATTTGGCTGGGTCTCCGCTAGGCGGATACAGATAATAGACGACAGATGAAATAGTAAAATACATCTGTTTAGCCGTGATTATCTCGACTAAGAACTGCCTTGAATGTTCAGGAAATTTAGACTGAATATGGACATTTTCAAGAAAATTATTATTAGGTGCGCAGAATTAACAGACACGATTGTAATCCCAACAAATATACAGTCTCCACCCCCGCCCATATTTTGTGAGGTCACCCCAATGAAGCAAAGAAGTCCCTCATCACCACCCCAGACCAAACATGGGTACCCTGTGTACAAATAAATTTTAGGAAGCCCACTCACTGCAATACAAATACTTAATACAAATACTGCACTTCAATTTTTTTACTTGTTTGGTCACTGTTGTTATAGTTTTCTAAATCGTGTAAACACGTGACTTTCTGAAAACATTTGTCTTAAGAAAACAACATGAATAATCAGACATGTACAATATTGGTGTGTGCAAAGCCACATACACGGTGCGAAGCCGGGTACACTTACTTATAATAGAAATACTGCACCGGCCTATATTCATGATATTTCGGGGAAAAGTCACCGCTGTGCAAATGCAGTGTACTTGGATTCACACACCTCAATTTTTGACTTATTTCATCACTGTTGTTACAGTTTTTTTAAACACATTTGACTCTCGGGGGGGGGGAATGAAAGTAGTGTCTTTTTTAAGTGGCTAAAAGCCTATATTATGAGACAATAGTGAATAGATAACAGATAATAGCCTAAATAGATAATGAATTGACTTGTTGGACTGACAACATATATTCAAAGTGAATCTACAAGTATCGAGGTGCCACAAACACACAGAGTCCGAGATGCACCATAAATTAGTTATAGCTATTTAAACAACAATTGTGGAAACAACATTGGTAGCGAAAACCAATGACTCGGCACATGCACAGGCAATGTTGAATATCCCCCACCCACTTGAATTCATGTTAGATTGAATACAATGGAATTATTTTAGTAGCCCTGTGGATAAAATTGCTGTCGAAGTCAGCACGATTCAAATATTGGTCAACAGTAATAAAGAAATAATTCTTACCTGAAACGAATGTTTCGTGTCTGGCAGCTAGTAGACTTATGTAAAATGTAGGTCAATTATTGATGCGTCTTGGCTGTCGCCGTATTGTCCTCTAAACTTTAGCAAATTTGCAGAAATGTACGTCTGTAGCATTCACAAATCGTCTAGTACACAATGAGTATCTGTATTTCCGTATTTAGAGCTTATCAACAATGAAGACAGCAATTTCACAATGGCTTGGACCAGTACGTGTAATGGCAATATGACCAATCATTGTATTATTACGCGTTTGGCAGGACACGAAACATAGTATGACGTCACAATGAAAATACAATCGCATTTAACAACAAATAGCTGACTTTTTAAACGTAAATTTGTTATTGGTTGGTATATTACATTAAAAAAAAGTGTCCTGTGTCCAATAAATTGGACACATGACACTATGACGTTTAGTAAAAAGGTTCAAATATTGACTCTATATGTACCAGACGTTCTAAATGAGGCTCCATACGGGATAATCTATTTAAACTAAATTTCATTGGGAAGCTATTTTTTGGCAAATTACATGCGTATTATTATTTTAATATAACCTATCAATGTTTACAGGTGTTAGCATGTTTCAATATTGAACTAACATATAGCTTGTTGGTATTGGCACACTTTCATTTTACGAAGTTTCCCGCAGCGAACCCCATTCGGCCCATCGACCGATTGTAATTATAGAACGCCTGTAACTATTCACGAGAATATAGGCGTTCTATGAAAAAAAAGAATTGTACGTACCCTGCCAGGCTCCGTAGATTACTGTCAATGTGTGTCTAGTGTTAACAAATTGTCAACTCGTGTCTTTATTTACTGATCTCGTTTTCGATAGTTCTCACTTACCTTGAACTGTATAATTACAATACATATTACTAGTAGACATTAAGGTATTAGGTGATAGATAGATACACTTGTCTTCTATGATAATTGCTTCATAAGAGTGATGTGATATATGAATATAACATATTTGAAAATTGTCTTGTTACTAGATACTAAATGGAGCATTGTGTTGCCATCTCCGACATCTTTGTATGTACAAGCCATCGTACAATTTCACCACTTCGTGCGTTTGACACATACAGCAAATACTATGACAGTAAACCAAATAAGATTTGGTGCAATACATAATAGACATACATCACAACGGTAAGATATAAATATTATGCCAGCAAATTATACAAAAGACGAGATATCTGAGCATTTCTCCCATCAATCTCAAAATACATTTTGATGTGTAAACTTTTCAATCTGACGCACAGCCTATGTTAGTGTACACGTTGCCCATAGGTAAAGCCACATTTACTCGCATATTAGGTGAGTAGACACCAGTGCAAATACACTCAGGTAACTACTTACATGTCACTGGATGCATAGCTAATAACAGAGTACAGTAGTGGGTATATAAGGTATGTGTTGTGTGGATGACCAGGTAAAAGTGATACACTGTGCGATTTTCTGTGTATGAGGGTAATAATAATGGTGGTTCATGTTGTTAAAAACACAGGCACAAACCTGTCCAGAAAACTGACATATTTTACAGTTTGGTGTAATATACTTGATAGGAGTCCGTTCTCCTGGCTTTTCTACATGTGATTAGCTACATTATATCATATGTTCTACTTCACATTTTAGTTCATTGTCAAATGGCAGAACAGGTGAAACTGGCTGATGGCTGGAATACACAAAGATGGCCGACTTGGCCACTCCATGTGCCATATAGAATACATTAATGAGGCAGTATTCACATATATGTTATACATAAAATGTATATTCCATCACGTTTATGAAGCGATTATCTTTGAGTGAAACGATGCTCAGGTATAGAACGGGTCCTTAATGATACCTATTCACTTGGCGATCAGAAAAGAATGGCACGTGGCGTGGCTGTCAGTAACTTATAATGATAGTATTAGGAGCATCCCATGATGCCCGGTTTATATACACTGACATACTGTAGGTAAGTTGGGCTCTAGAGCGTTCATATAAACTGTGCTTGCCACATTTGTGGCTGTGACTGAGAACCGGGGCCCCCCCCCCGATTATGGGCTTTGCGACATGTAGATCCAGATCAGCCTGTGCACCCGCACAGTCTGATCAGGATCTGCACAGTTCGTCATTCCATCAATATAACACCGGCCATGATCATAACAAGCAATATGGATTGTTATTCAGCTTCAGGGATGTGCTATTAGATCAGGAGCTACGCTGGTCACAAATCCCATAAGCCCAATTTCTCCAGTCAAAGTCACATTTTATAAAGTCCAACACACCACCAAATACACATCGGTTGCATGGGTGGATCTGGACGGGGGTCCCGGGGTTGCACCCCCCCTTCCCCCCCTCCCCCCCCCCGTTCATCCATGGAACACAGGAAAGTGTTTTTCGAAGAGCTCAAACATAGGACAACCCCCTAGTTGCAAACGGTAACTCTTGCAATTACTCCCGTACCGCCCGTAGCTTGCTGTATGGGAGCGGGAGTAGATTTCAAGTTACCTTCGCAACTAGATACCCCCCCCCCCCTACCCCCCCCCCGTTCCTCCCCAAATGATGCTGGATCTGCCTCTGGCGTGTATCTGTGTGTGTCGTGTCAATTGGGCAGTTTGTATGCCCCTTATGCAATATGATACTATAATACTTACTTCAAGAAAGGAGTGGTCATGGACAATAGATTTGTCAAGGACCAACTCAGCAGTACGTTGTAAACTTGAGGGATTTTATTGATATTATGTATTGCCGTTCAGGGGCGGATCCAACATTTGGGGAACCGGGGGGGGGTTGTCTAGTTGCGAAGGTAACTTGCAATCTACTCCCGTACCGTCCATAGCTAGCTACGGACGGTACGGGAGTAATTGCAAGAATTACCGTTCGCAACTAGGGGTTTGTCCTGTTTTCGAGCTCTTCGAAATGCACTTTCCTGTGTTTAAGGCATTTAAATTCAGACTCCAACTGGTGGTAAACTGATCTATGTAAACTCCATGGCTGAACGGGGGTGGGGTTGCAACCCCGGAACCCCCCTCCAGATCCACCCATGCAACCGATGTGCATTTGGTGGTGTGTTGGACTTTATAAAAATGTGACTCCGTGGCTGAACGAGGGGGTTGCAACCCCGGAACTCCCCCCCCCCCTCCCATGTCCGCCCCTGCCGTTTGTCCAATAAGTTACCTCTCCTTGGCTTAACCAAATTCGGTATGCGTATGTATATCATGGCAAGAGAACTACTTTCCAATGTATCTGATGCATTATCTCCCCTTCATGCTGTACCAATGTACACACGTTACATGTAACATGTGTTATTTTACACATCTTTAACAGGTTCGCAATACATGTTTATCTCTCCTTGGCGACCATATTAAATTTTGGCTTTATGTAATCTTGTGCATGAAATACCTGGAGCTCTACTTGTCATATCATAACCAAATTGTGCCTTGGATATATCTTTGTAATATAATGTTCGACAATGTCCAGCCGTGGGTAAACGTTTGCCGTGACACGAGCATTGTCTACAGGCAGGATCATACAGCACACGCTGTACGTTTGAACACGGCTATGAGCAGTGTCAAACAACGGCAGTCATGTAACAAATACAGTTTGTATACGACCGTTTTTAAAAAACGGTACGTATTATGTTTTACCGCACGGCGGGTGGGCAGGCGGGCGGCTGAAGAAGCGCATAGTTTCGTACACCAAAAACTCCTCATTGTTCGTGTACACAACTCTCTCCGCCAAACCTCCGTTCAGTCGATCGATCTGAAACTATACACACGTCTTCTACACATATTGAAGATGTGCACCTTGGTGTTTTTATGCCGAACAAATATTTTTTAACAAAAATATCACCTTTTTAACTTAGCCATTGTTTCTACATTTGTATATACAATTCTATATACTGTACAGAGTTTGTGTACACAACTCCTCCGAAACCGTTCAGTCGATCGTTCTGAAACTATACATACGTCTTCTACACATATTGAAGATGTGCACCTTGGTGATTTTATGCCGAAAAAACTATTTTTTAACAAAAATATCACCTTTTTAACTTAGCCATTGTTTCTACATTTGTATATACAATTCTATATACTGTACAGAGTTTGTGTACACAACTCCTCCGAAACCGTTCAGTCGATCGTTCTGAAACTATACATACGTCTTCTACACATATTGAAGATGTGCACCTTGGTGATTTTATGCCGAAAAACTATTTTTTAACAAAAATATCACCTTTTTAACTTTGCCATTTTTTCTGCATTTTTCTATACAATTCTATATAGGGTACAGAGTTTGTGTACACAACTCCTCCGAAACCGTTCAGTCGATCGATCTGAAACTATACACACGTCTTCTACACATATTGAAGATGTGCACCTTGGTGTTTTTATGCTGAAAACATATTTTTTTACAAAAATAACACCTTTTTAACTTAGCCATTTTTTCTACATTATTGTATCCAATTCCCTATCATTTCTACTTTACACTCTACTTTTCTATCTCTGCCTAAATTAGTATACATGTTTAGCACAACGAGATGAAGAAATAATGCTATAGACTTTCAAATTCTCATTAATGTTTCTTGCCTTGGTGACAGCTTCACATTTCTGCATCTTCGCTGTCTGGCCCATATTCGACGGGCGTATTTTGTGACTTGCGGCACTCTTGTTACACTCTTGTTTAACCCCTAAGCAAATGGAATGGAGTTTGATATCTTAATTTTGCAACCAATCCAATTGACACGAAATGATGTTCAGACTAGTCCATTTATGAAAAGGGGATGTTTTTGATCTCAAAAATATGAAATTACTTGCAAAAAGTGCAGATCCGGATGAGGCGGCTCGTCACGAGCCGGCTCATCGGGATCTATACTATTTGTCATAACACTATACAGGTATGTAATGTTGAAAGGGTTAATAATGGATATTTTGTAATACTTATGGCTTCGATGTTTCGCAATTTCAGATTCTGCTGGTGCTGATGGTCGACAATTCGCACACATTTGCAGACTACCATCCCACAGCTCGACGGACCTGTTCGTACCAAATGTGTTTAATGTGATGCTGGTTTCTTTGGGACATCCTACTCACTAAGGCATATGTATGTGATTCCTGTATACTATACTTTTTATAATACAATGAGTTTAAAATAAATTATAAATTCCAGTACCACTAAAAAAATGAAAGAAAAATGTCAAGCACAGAAGTCACAACGTTTCGCTTTATGTAAGCTTCATCAGGTACTTTGTACAGCTTTAAGAAAACGGAAACGTTAAGCTTAATTAATTATTGTGCGTGCTTATTAAAGCTTTCCTAGAAAGAAATATAAAACATTTTTTGACGAAATATTTGCTGGATATTTATTTGATAGTTTTCTGTTCATCAACAACCGTGGGAAATATAGACAATATAACATATGTTCATCAGTTTGTACACTAGTACAAGACGTTTCTGGTCAAACAATCAGCTACTTATAAAGGAAGCTCTCTTTATAGACCCTGAATCAACAAGAAACAGCTGGTGTGCCACATCTTAAGTCTAAATCTAACTACCAATTGTAGTATAAATTTTAACTTCTAAAACAACCATGCACTTCTGTTCTGAATGCACTGGAACTATTAACAAGTTCATATTATGAATAGTTCGTCCCATATCTAGACTGGTTACACTGTGGAAAACTTGTTTTCGTACTATAAAGTAACCATGTACAATTTGTAATTTCCCTTTCAAATACCCAGTTTTGAGTACCCAGTTAATCGAGGCATATATAATTTGAATAACATATTTATAGAGTAAATCATTTCCTATATACAAATATCACTAGCACCACGATCACACAGCGTGTACTAGTATTTAGATGCACCTCAAACATAAGAAATATTTACAATAGTAATTATATCATGTCTACAGAAGACGATAATGATAGTCTTGCTACTTGGATCAAGGAAAAAGATAAATTTATAAAGGTATGGATCAATGAGAAGAATCTGCTAAAAGACTGGGCGACGCAGACGGACACATTGTTGAAAGAACTCGAGGTGGAGCAACATCATCAACAGAAGAAGCGTAAGCAACAATTGGTTGACTGGCTCGCGAAACATAATCAAGAAGAATGCCGACTCAAGAAACACTCTTCACGGTTAACGGAATGCCTGGACAAATATGACAAACCAGAAAAGTATATTAAACTGTGGATGCAGCTAACAGTAGAACAGTTAACAGACAAAACAATTGAAAAATTGCGTATTAAAACTAGCAAAACAAACAATCCGGAAAGTATGCAAACATCCCAACAGCTATTAGATATATCCTCTACGCTAGAGACATCGGATAAAAAGCAGGCGAAATACATTCGTCTCTTAAAACAGAAGGAAAGTGTGGGTCGGCTAATAGCAAATTTATGCATATTGGACGAAAGATTTATCCAACAGAAAGAGTATGCAGAGCGTCTCTTGCACAATGAGAAACATGCGCCAGATGCAGTACCTGAGATAGATCAACTGGATTCCGCGTTCTATGTACATTTACCACAAGAGCTGGAAGGTGCTGGTGATGTCCCGGCTATGAAGGAAATCAAGAAATCTCAGCATGCAAAGCGATTAACAAAACAGATGCAACATACACAGAAAGGATATACATGTATACCAGCCACGAGCCAGAAACAACCACAGGGAGTAAACATACTAGACATGAACCATAGACAAACACATGGAGCAAATATACCGGCCACGAGCCTGAGACAAGCACAGGGAGAAAATATACTGGCCATGAGCCAGAGCCAAACAGATGGAGCAAAATATACAAGCCCACTAAGTCCAGAGGACAAGCACTGGGAGGGCAAAGCAAATATACCAACCACGAGCGAGAAAACAAGCACAGGGAGCAAATATACCAACCACGAGCGAGAAAATAACACAGGGAGTAAAATAAACCGGGCCACGAGCCTGAGACATTCAGGGAGTGAATACCAGGCCACGAGCCAGAGACAAATTCAGGGAGTAATAAACACACGGGAGGCCAAAGTAGACATCACGGGAGAAATATACAGTTAGGAGCCAGAAACAATCACACAATCACAGCAGACAATATACAGGCCAGTGCCAGAAAAGCTGCAAGGAGCAAATATACCAGCCACAGCACAGACAAGCAGGGGAAATATACTGGCCACGAGCCTGAGACTAACGCAGGGAGCAAATATATCAGCCACGAGCCAGAGAGAACACTGGGAAAATACACCGGCCACACAGATGCCGATGAGATACACCGCCACCACCAGAGACAAACACAGGGAGCAAATATCAAACCACGAACCAGAGAAAATCACAGGCAGACAATATGCAGGCGACGAGCCGGAAAATTACGCAGGGAGTAAATAAACCGGCCACGAGCCATAGACAAATTCAGGGAGTGAATATACCAGCCACTAGCCAGAGGCAAGCACAGGGAGCAAATATACCAACCACGAGCCAGAGACAAGCACATGGAGGAAATATACTGGCCACGAGCCTGAGACAAACACAGGGAGCAAATATACCAGCCACGAGCCAGAGACAAACACGCGGACTAAATATACCAGCCATGAGACAGAGAGAAGCAAATATACCGAAGACGACCCAGAGCCAAACACAGAGAGTAACCACGAGCCAGAGACAAGCACAGGGAGCAAATATACCAACCACGAGCGAGAAAATAACACGGGAGTAAATAAACCGGCTACGAGCAGAGACAAAATTCAGGGAGTGAATATACCAGTCACGAGCCAGAGACAAGCACAGGGAGGAAATATACTGGCTAGGAGTCAGAAAACAATCACAGGCAGACAATATACAGGCCACGTGCCAGATAGAAATGCAAGGAGCAAGCATACCAGCCACCAGCCAGAGACAAGCACAGGAGCAAAGTATACCAGCCACGAGCCTGAGACTATCGCAGGGAGCAAATATATCAGACACGAGCCAGAGACAAACACACGGAGCAAATTATACCAGCCACGAGCCAGAGAAAAGCACATGGAGGAAAATATACTGGCACGAGCCTGGCCACGGAGCCTAGACACACAGGGAGCAGAAATATACCAGCCACGAGCCAATGACAAAACACACAGCAAAAAGGCATACCAGCCAGTGAAGCACAGAGAAGCAATCATATACTGAACACGACCCAGAGCCAAACACAGATAGCAAATATCTATCCACGAACCCAGAGAAATCACAGGCAGACAATATGCAGGCCACGAGCCAGAAAATAACGCAGGGAGTAAATAAACCGGCCACAAGCCAGAGACAAATTCAGGGAGTGATTATACCAGCCACTAGCCAGAGGCAAGCACAGGGAGCAAATATACCAACCACGAGCCAGAGACAAGCACATGGAGGAAATATACTGGCCACGAGCCTGAGACAAACACAGGGAGCAAATATACCAGCCACGACCAGACACCACACAGAGCAAATATACAGCCATGAGACTGAGAGAAGCAAATATACTGAACACGACCCAGAGCCAAACACAGATAGCAAATATACCAGCCACGCACCAGAGACAAACACAGGCAGACAATATACGGGCCACGAGCCAGAGACAAGCACAGTCAGACCCTATACCGACCACGAGCCAGAAACAATCACAGGCAGACACTATACCGACCACGAGCCAGAAACAATCACAGACAGACAATATACCGGCCACAAGCCAGAAAACAACACATGAAGTAAATATACCAGTCACGAACCAGAGACAAAAAAATGAAGCAAATATATCATCCACGAGCATGAGACAAACACATTTAGTAAATATACCAGCCACGAGCCAGAGACAAACACATGGAGCAAATATATCAGTCACGAGCATGAGACAAACAGGTGGAGTAAATATACCAGCCACGAGCCAGAAACAATCACCGACAGACAATATACAGGCCACGAGCCAGAAAATAAAACAGGAAGGAAATATGCCATTCACGAGCCAGAGGCAAACAGATGGAGCAACTATTCAAGCCACGAGCCAGAGACAAGCACAGGGAGCAAATATACCAACCACGAGCCAGAAACACTCACAGGCAGACAATATACAGGCCACGAGCAAGAAAATAACGCAGGGAGTAAATAAACCGGCTACAAGCCAGAGACACATTCAGGGAGTGAATATACCAGCCACCAAGCAGAAACAACCACAGGAGGAGTTATATCAGAAATGGATATAATATCAGAAATGGATATAGTCACGAGTGAAATGCAACAGCAGGGACAATGTGCAACAATCACAAGTGATCACCAGCAACAGGTTGGAGCTGAGGCAGGAAGTGAAATTCCATTGGAAGGCGGAAATACTGCTGAACCTAACGTTAGAACAAAAAGAACTGTGATGTGGCCGAAGGATGTGGACGTGACACGAATTACAAAGACAAAGAACGCCTTGGTGGTGAAATGCGCGCTGAAACTGATGCTCCAGTGGCTAAGATTAGTAAATACACAGAAGAAGTGCAACCACAATTTAAAATTATAATATACAATGCTAATTCGGAGCCCAAAGTACATTGTAGGCCAGCATTGGCACATATAATGCATGAGTACAAGCCGCAGCTGATATTCGTTCAGGAGTTTTCTACATGGAGCTTGTTGACCGGACGGGATGGTTTTGCGACGTATTCATTTGGTACAGAGAATCCCACGTATAAACATGATGGACGTAAGGACGCAGGTATTATATACGACTGTACAAACATTACCTTAGAAGATATACCTTTTGGAACGTTGAGCAGGTTAGTTAACAATTACATGATGGAACGTTTATGCATTAAGAGGATACGATATAAAACGAAGGATACTTCATTTAAGTTCATCGGCGTTTCATGGCATGGTCGAAACAAAATTTCCGATGCAGACAAACAAAACCAATTTCAACATCTCATGGAATTCTTGACGCATGTGTTACACGAATTCTCCCTGCCGCTTCTAATTGGTGGTGACTTCAACATTCGTTATGAAAAGATTGAATCATTACTAGATTCGTCTGTATTCCAGTTATATACATATAAACCGTCTCCCCGACGTGATCGACCTAGCACATTCATAATCGATTATTTCATATCAAATGGCTTACCATTGAGCTCACCGAATTGGCTCAGCTTGGGGGAGTATACACCGTACATTCGGCATGACCCCGTGGAAACGTATATTAACTTCGCTAATGAGTAGAATCCACCACCGGCTGTGTTAATCGTGCCCGGATGTCAACGTTTCTGAATATCTACTGTCAATATCAATTCGCAAGCAAGCAGCTTGGTTGGCTGTGTGTGAGCTGTAGAACAGCTCAAGCTCAGTCAATTAAGTTTGATAATCTACTGACTATAAAAACTGCATGATGCTACATTGACACCCTTTGGGAAATTCAAAACTCCAAGACGGGTATCAGATATGTTATTTTACAAATAACATATAACAATATCGTGGATGTACATCGCAGGAGTTTTCTAAATATGGCTTGTTGACCGGACGGGATAGTTTTCCGACGTATGTATTTGGTAGAGAGAATCCCACGTATAAACATGAGGGATGTAAGGAGGCGGGTATTATATACGACTGTACGAACATTACCTTAGAAGATATACCTGTTGAAACGTTGCGCAGGTTAGTTGACAATTACATGATGGAAGTGAAGTTCATGGAACGCTTATGCATAAACAGGATACGATATACTACAAAGGATACTTCATTTAAGTTCATCGGCGTTTCATGGCATGGACGAAACAAAATTTCCCATTCAGACAAACAAAAGCATTTTCAGCATCTCATGGAATTCTTGACGCGTGTGTTAAACGAATTCTCCCTGCCGCTTCTAATTGGTGATGACTTCAACATTCGTTATGAAAAGATTGAATCATTACTAGATTCGTCTGTATTCCAGTTATATACATATAAACCGTCTCCCCGACGTGAGAGACCTAGCACATTCCTAATCGATTATTTCATATCAAATGGCTTATCATTGAGCGCACCGAAGTGGCTCGGCTTGGGGAACTATGAACCGTACATTCGGCATGACCCCGTGGAATCGTATATTAACTTCACTAAGGTGTAGAATACACCACCGGCTGTGTCAATCGTGCCCGGATGTCCACGTTATAGGAATGAATGGCCTTTTTGTGGAATTTATCGGGGTATAAACTTGGAAAAGTCGCGGGAATACTGGACGAAGGCCGGAAGGCCTCGTCCAGTATTCCCGCGACTTTTCCAAGTTTATATCCCCGATAAATTCCACAAAAAGGCCATTCATTCCTTATAATTCCAGCATTTGAAACAAATTCATCAAGAAAATGTGTTTATTTTCCGTTTTCTTAAGAATTATTTTAACTACGCCTCACGGTTACGGAAAGTAGTTCGGCGTGGGAGTTTACTGGGATATAAATTTTGGACAGAGACTTGCTACGGGCCAATCAAATGTTAGGGAATTGTGTAAATATTTATGTGCTGGAATTATTTCTGAATATCTACTGTCAATATCAATTCGCAAGCAAGCAGCTTGGTTGGCTGTGTGTGTGTGAGCTGTAGAACAGCTCAGGCTCAGTCAATCAAGTTTGATAATACTGACTATAAAACTGCATGATGCTACATTGATACCCTTTGGGAAATTCAAAACTCCAAGACGGGCACCAGATATGTTCCATTTTTACAAATAACATATAACAATATCGTGGATGTACATCGCATCGCTGAAGTTCTAGCTAATTTTATGGACGAGAAAAATACTTTATGCAAACTAGCTGCGTGCTAGGTCGCGCAGTCATGGGTACATATGGCACGCAGTTTTGCTATTTATTCAGAGTAAAAGATATCTCTTTGAGTCAATAAGATATCTCTTTCAGACAAACATATATCTATTTCAGTCAATAGATATCTAGTACATGAACAAGATATATTTATAAGTAACAGATATCTTCCTCAGTCAAAGAGATATCTTATTGACGGAAGAAGATATCTTATTTACTGAAAGATATCTTATTGACTCAAATAGATATCTTATTGACTCAAAGAGATATTTTATTGACTCAAAGAGATATATTATTGTCAGAAAGAGATATCTTGTTGACTCAAAGAGATATATATTTCATCATACTAGATATCTACTTCTCGGAAAGAGATATCTGTTTGAAAATAATAGAAGAGATATCTATTTGGCTCATTAAGATATCTTATTGAAGGAAAGACATATATTTTATTGTGAAGTAGATATCTAGTATTTCAAGAGATATCTATCTAAGAATTTAATAAAGATATCGCTTTTACTCAACAAGATATGTATTTGACAGTTCAAGATATCTCTTTGAGTCAACAAGATATCTAGTTTGCTGAAAGAAATATATATTTGAAGCCTTTCAATAAGATATCTGTTTCGTTTCATTTTTGTCGAGCCCGCTTGCGGAAAGCGAGACATAGTGATCACAATGACGTCCGGGTGTCCGTGCGTGCGTCCGTCCGTCCGAAATCTGCATTAAATTTTTTAAATACCTTATATCTCTGCAGTCCTAAGTCACATTGGCTTGAAACATCATATGCTTATTAGTCATGATCAGTATATTCATGTTGTATCCTACTCATGCGGCCCCTGTGCCCAAGGTCAAGGTCAAATGACTTAGAAGTTTGTGTTCCGAAATCTGCGTTAAAGTGTTTAAATACCTTATATCTCTGTAGTCCTAAGTCACATTGACTTGAAACTTCATATGCTTATTAGTCATTATCCATATATTCATTCTGTGTCCCACTCATGCGGCCCCTGTGCCCCTATGTCAAGGTCAAATCACTTAGAAGTTTGCGTTACGGTTTCTGTCAAAATTTGCGTAAAAATTTTCACATACATGTACCTACTACCTCTGTAACCGTAAGTCAGATTTGCTTGAAATTTGTATGCTTATCGGGCATCAAACTTCAAATAAATACACTCTGTGACCATCAAATGCCTCGGCGGGCTCGACATGCGGGCCGCGGCCATCCTCGTTTAATTGTATAAATGAATTCTCCCTACCAGGAAAGTCCCGCAGTGAATCCCGCTGATCGACCACAAAATCAACTTATTTATTTATTTACAATTTTCTGATTGGACATTAATTATATGACTTGCAGGGAGCAACAGTTACAGTTAAGTAGTCGATCAAACAGATATCTATGTGAAAAAGTCAAATATATATATAATTGATTGAAAAAGATATCTCTTTCACCATAGAAGATATCTGTTTCATACAACAAGATATCTGTTTGGTTATATAAGATATTTTATTCATAGAAGTAGATATGTTTCATTGAATCAAAACAGATATCTTGTTCTGTCAAAGAGATATCATATTGACTGAAAGATATCTTATTGACTGAAAGAGATATCTGTAACTCTTGAAACATATATATATATATTGTTATTATCGTAGAGATTTTTATTTCAGAGTTACATATATCTCTTTGAGTCAATAAGATATCCCTTTATTCAAGAAGATATCTCTTTCTCACAAACAGATATCTTATTGACTGAAATAGATATATGTTTGTCAGAAAGAGATATCTTGTCGATTGAAAGAGATATTTTATTGACTGAAAGAGATATCTTTTACTCTGAATAAATAGTAAAACGGCGTGGCATAGGTACACAGCAAGTCCCGGAATTAAAAATAGATTCGGATTTTCAATGGGGTGAAGATGTACTGGAAAAAATTACCCGCATATATAAATAATTTTTATCATGAATACACAGCCGTCAAGTACATGTTTGTAGAATATAGGGTTAACCGCATTGTAATTTTGAAATTTGCGGCGTATATCAGAAAATGATAGGTAGCGTCGCCATTAAACAGATTTTCCGACCTTTCATTTTCTGATATACGCCGCAAATTTAAAAATTACAATACAGTTAACCCTATAATATATTCTAATGCACTAAATATCACGCAATCTGAGTGGCTGATAGTCATACAAAAAGTAATATATTTTAAAATTGTAAAGTGGATTATATTGAGTTCACTGTTTATTCCACTACTCGCCTATTGTCTTATTTAAAGGTTGTTAATACAGGGACTCCGCTGGCGATCTTTTTTTCGAAAATTGTAATTTTTTATCTCCAATTGTTTTTGTTTTTTTTGAAGTGGCGTTTTTTTATTTTCCCCAGCGGAATCCCTGTTAATGGTCAGTGACTGTTTTTATTTTTTAAAACCATTGATCAATCAAACATTGATTGCTATAGCTTACGGCTACATCTGTAGCCTATTTCACCAACATTGCAAAGTATACTTATCTATCAAAGTATACTTTGAGGTGAAAAAATATTTAAGGATAAATTTATTAAGTTTTATTATACTGAATTTATTACAAATGGCTGTGATAATGTAATAAATTCAGTATAATAATTCTGCATACTTTTAATCATCAACTATATGCAGTGGTTAGTGAAGATATATGAAATAATGCATTTTTGGGAAAATAAATGATTACTCCCTCAAAGTATACTTTTATATACAATATACAATTTTGATGAAATCGGCTACAGATGTTGTCAATAAAGTCGTGTAATAAATGAATTCGCATATCTCGCCCCGCCGACAGAATTATTGTAGGCATTGACAATACTTTACCGTTACAAATACTAAGTACTAAAGAATGTATTGAACATCAGCAAAATATCTTCAGCCATGATATATGTATTTGTGTGGCTTTATGACTATAAATGGGTTTACATTACAGTGTAGAATGACAGTAATCTGTGTTAAAACAGGCACAATTCAGTGACACAGTGTCATTTCAATGACCACACAACCGACTTACGAAGTGCGTTCGAAAACAGCCGACACGAATGCTTATTGTTTCAATTGTTTTAGTAATCATGTTGAATCTTTGTCCAGATTTAATTATTTGTGTATCGAAAATGTTCCATAAGTTTATTTACGTTTCTCGCTAGTACTATCATGACTATAGCGACCGATATTTGATGGGACAGTGGTGCAATAAATAAATCAATGGTGTCATCACTTTCTTGTGCTCCAGGAAGTGACACAGGTTTAATCAAACGTGCTTCAAAAGTTATATGTGGGTGACGTTGACTGTGCGGATATATATATAGAATGTCTACTTCATCACCATATGTCCGTACGTCCATCCGTCCGTGCAAGAAGTAAAACTTTAACCGTAATAGGTAGGGACTTGATATTTGATGTTTGCATTCCTTATTGTGTGTAGATGTGCAAAGTTAATTTCGATTTTTGATTCGACCGCCCGGTCATAGATTATCTCCCCCATTTCAACTTAACGTTTCCCAATGTTGCCTTGTAAGAAGTAAATCTTAACTGTAATAACTAAGGAATTGAAACTTGGTGTGTGCCTTCATTATGCTGTGTAGATGCGCAGTCATGGATTACCTCCACCTTTTCGACTTAGCATTTGGGAAAAGTGGGTATATTTCGATGGTGCGCCATCGACTGTGCTCTAGTTTTGTTTTTGTTTTTATAATAAAATCCCGGCTATTGGATTTGCGAAAGCCGGGTGGGCGGCGGTGTCCACAATGTTAAGTTCAAACAACTTCATAACCAACGGGTGCCCACCACATACCACTATCCAACATGTGATCTTTTTTTTACCTTGGTCTATTTTTTCCGCGTAATCGACTTAGCCATTTTCAATGTTAACTTTTGGTGTTTATGTCCATTTCTCTGTTAGTGTACCACCTAGGACCACCATACTTGCACAGCTTCATAACCAACGGGTGCCCACCACATACCCCTATACAACATGTGCCATTTTTTATCTTCACCTATTTCTGCCGCGTATTCGACTTAACCATTGTCAATGTTAAGTTTTCGTGTTTATGTCCATTTATCTGTTACTGTACCACCTAGTACCACCATACTTGCACAACTTCATAACCAACGGGGGTGCCCACCACATACCACTGTCCAACGTGTGACCGTTTTTTGACATTGACATATTTTTTCCACGTAATTGCAATTTTCAACATTATGTTTCCGCGGTTAGAGATCATTTTTCACTTTCTTTACCACCTAATATCACCATACTTGCACAGCTTCATAACCAACGGGTTCCCATTACATACCACTATCCAACATGTGACCGTTTTTTGACATTGACGTATTTGTTCTACGTAATTGACTTAGCAAGTTTCAACATTATGTTTCCGCGGTTAGATCAGTTTTCACTTTCAGCACCACCTAGTACCACCATACTTGCACAGCTTCATAACCAACGGGTGCCAACCACATACCACTATCCATCATCTGACCTTTTGTTTAGGTTGCCACTTTCAATAGTGGTCATAATAACATTAATAGCCAGTTATATGTTATCCATGTCTATGCCTTGAAGAAAACCTGGCCTTCGTGGCTTTGCCTCGTCTCTTGTTAATCATTACATCGTTTATTTTATTTGTATACGCCCGTTTGAAAAAACGGGACGTATTATGTATTCATCTTGTGCGATCGGGCACAGCTTGTCGTCGCAATAACTAGAGTTCTACTTGACGGATCGTAGCCAAATTCGGTAAATCACGGCACGACGAAGCTTTTTGATTTTCAAAACTTACCAATGACGTATCTCCTCTTAGCGGCCATTTTTAATGTTCGCACCCTGTATGCTTGTCCACACAATAACTGCTTCACCGATCATAACCAAATTCGGTATACATGTTTATCCTATTGATTGTCAAACATTTCCGATGACTTCTCTCCCCTTGGTGGCCATTTGTAATGCTCACACTCTGTATCCTTGTCCATGCAATAACTAGTATTTTCTACTGGACGGATCGTAACTAAATTTAGTATACATGTTTATCACGGCAAGACGAAGAAATTTCCCATGACTTATCTCCCCTTGGCGGCAATTGTATGCCCCCTATGCGATAGCAAGGGGACATATTGCGTTGCTCTTGAGGTTCCGTCCGTCCGTCCGTGTAAAGTCAAAACTGTGTAAAACTTTCTCCATCATGTACTATCTTCAATAATACTTGAACTATTGCTTTAATAGTTGGACAGTTCATTCACCTGAACATGTGTGACTCACTCGCATCACCAATGACATGACCTTGACCTTTGTGACCTTCGAAATGGTGCTGAAACACTTAGCCATTTTCAAATGGTGCCGAAAGACTTTCTCAAATTACTTTGAAATTTGTGTAAATTTAACGTTTTCTTTTTTTACACACAATCTCTAATTAGAGTCCAATATGCAATGGGGAAATGTCCATGTTTTACAAACATGATTCCTAGTTAATTTTCGCTCTTTGTACCCTTGTTCACACAATAACTCAAGTTCAACCGGATCGTAACCAAATTTGGTGTACATGTTTATCACATCAAGCTGAGGAACCCTATTGGTTTTCAGTGAGTTATCTCCCCGCGTTGACTGATCTTGCCTCGACGGGCGTATATTGTGACCTTCGGCACTCTTGTTTAAATATGCTTCCGTGTATTTTGTAAATATAAATATAGCTGCTGAAATTGCATTACCGACTTAATGCAATAATGTTGGAGATACACATTTTGGAAGACAGTAGAGTATTGAAGAAAAATATGAAGATGTCTCTCCCTATATTCATATCAAGTAAATGCCTTTCTTACAGTTGGCACCATTTTTCTAATCGTGTACTGTGCTTGGTTGCCATTGCGACCATAAATGAAACTAATTGCCACACTCGCCCCCACCTAATTACATGTAATTGTTGTTTGTTATCTCTCATTGATGTTTCTATTTTCTAAATTCATCACACCATACATATCATTAAATGATATGTACATCTACACGAATTAATCATGATGAACACTTGGCACAATGATTTAGTTTCATATGTTTTATGGAAAATATGTAATCAACAAATTTTGTTGATTACATATTTTGCATAAAACGTATGAAACTAAATCATTGTGCCAAGTGTGCAGCATCATTAATTCGTGGAGATGCTTTGAATTGCACTGTATCTACAAGTATTATGTTTTTTCGTCATGTGAACATACATTCTGAGCACACCAGTCAAGTGATTCTGGTGTGGCGAGGACCTGGCATCAGATCATGATTATTCTGATTTCAGGGCTGAATATATAGTTTTTTATTGTAAATATTCAGTTCTGGTTTTAGTATCCCCCCTCCCCCCATGTGTGCATGTACTTGAACATGTACATGTACGTGCAGATGTAATATATGGGATTTAGTACTAAACCAATTGACCCTTAGATGACCGTAGCTGTTGATAGGCCGTTAAACGCCAACAAACAAACAAACTGAGCACACAAGCAAATTCCCATGATAAATGTTTCAACATGCACATGAACGAAAGAAAAAAACCTAGGCTGCTTCTTATTAATTTTATAGCTTATTAAATATAGCTTGTCGTGAATAGTTCACTTTTTTATTATGATTGTAATTTGTTAGTATATTTCATTTTATAAAACCATGATTTGTTACATTTGATAGTGCGACCAAATCAGTCTTGTATTAAAAAGCATTGCTTTGTAACCATATGTGTACATATTCAATGTACTTAACCCTTACACCGCTACTCACAACAATTGTCGTCTGCTGTTGATTTTATATATTGCCTTATTTCTCAATAAAAACATGATTTGACAGCACTTCAGTATCATTTCCAATGGAAATGATTCTGAATTGCTGTCAAAGCATGCTGTAAATTATTATAAAGTGCTGTCAAAGCATGTTTTTGATGATAAAAATGGAAAATAGAAAATAATCAGCAGACGACAAAAAAAATATGATAGCGGTGTAAGGGTTAATTACTATGTCTTCTTGCCGATTCTTACAACACTGTTGGTTTATTTTCAATTCAATTTGTTTCAAATGTTTTATTTGTTATTGTTTATAATAGTTTATGTGTGTATTTCAAGTACTTTGAAATCCTATATTTATTGTTTGGTATCCCCTCGCCGATAGGCAAGTGGGGGTATCACGTTACTTAGTCCATGTACGTGGGCGCGTACGTACGTGCGTACGTGCGTACGTGCGTACGTGCGTACGTACATACGTGCGTGTGTTAGTAACTCATTTCATTTGTGTCGTGCCTACTCTAGCAGAAAGCGCGACTATAGTCGCCGCTTTTTCCGTCGTCGTCCGAAATGTCAAAACGTTTGTACATTCTTTGTCATCATGGTATACCTTTAATATTACTTAACGGATTACTTCAATAGTTGGACACGTGATACATGAGAGCATTAGGAACACACTCATGCTGCCATTAACATGATTTTGACCTTGTTTACCTAAACATTTTGGCGGTAACACAATTATTATAGAAGCTTCTTCTTCATGCTATAACTTTAATATTTGACGGATTACTTCAATATTTGGACACTTGGTATACATGAGCATTTGAAACACACTCGTGACCTTTACCTTTTTACCTTCACATTTCTGCGGAAAAACGTAGCCATTTTTTGCGCCAAAAAGTTTGTACAAGCTTCTTCATCATGGTATATCTTTAATATTACTTTGCGGATTGCTTCAATATTTGGACACTGGATATATGTGAGCATTTGGAATACACGCATGCCACCATTAACATGACCATGACATTTTTGACCTTCACATGGTTGTGGCCCAAACACCTTAGCCAATTTTTTATTTTTTTATGTCAAAAAGTTCCTTCAACCTTGACCATTTTCGTGGTTTAAGAATGCATTTCTCTAACGGTTTTTGTGATGCATACCATGTTATGGTCAAATGCCTCAGCAGCCGCGACACTGCTTCCGTGTCAGAATTATTGTTCAATAACTTAAATATGTGAACAGCTTCACCAATTTTGATAATATTTGGCCACAATGTGTGTCTAGGGATGGTGCTTCGTTTTGCATACGACCCACGTCCGACTACCCAAGGTCAGGGTCATTGAGGAATTATGCACCTTGTTTGTAAGGCAAACATGTTAAACCATGTTGTTTGTTTATTATCAAGGCTGGTAGCGAGGCGATTGGCTTAGTGATAACAACGCCCTTGATTTCTATTTATTATTTCCATGAATTTATTCTTATTACCATGAATTTATTATTCCATG
>CM055269.1:117660848-117676293 GCA_029237695.1 Conchocele bisecta
CTTTCTCACATTGATGGCTATCCACCCACTGTCATTCGGGTGAACTTGACCTTCACCTTGATGACCTTAAACTTTGTGTCAATAATTTTGTACATACGTCCAAATGTTGAATAATTCCTGTTCTTTTACCGCTAACCCTTTAACAAATTTCATCCATAGTTTCCTCACATTGATGGCTATCCACCCAGTGTCTCATTTGGGTGACCGTGACCATGGTGATTGTGACCTTCATGTCAATAATTGTGGACGTACATCCAAACGTTGAATATCTCTTGATCCGAGTCGGATCATCTCCAAATTTCATTAATAGCTCCTTCACATTGCCAATGTAATTCGGCTGACCTTGACCTTGATGACGTTCACCTTGGTGTCAACAATTTTGGACATACATCCAAATTTTGAATATCTCCTGATCCGATTGTTACCAAATTTAATAATTAGCTTCCTCACATAGAAGGGATGGGTTGCAGGGCTCCAGATAAAGAATTAGTAATTCAGTATTGTCACTCCATCATTTCTGAAGCAATTGGGTATTTCAAAATTGTAATTGGGTAAAATGGAATCACACTACTGATTTACACATCAGCAGACCGCACTTATTGAATAGTTTGCTTCTAAATGAAAACACATCTTGGTATTTCATTAGAATTGTCTCCTTGGAGACGATTCTAATGAAATACCGAGATGTGTTTTCATGGAAAAATAAGAAAATATGCTATATTTGTGCTATGTTTTCTGTAGCATGATAAAGATACCACAAATTTTTCATTGCTTTTTGATACTCACTACGTCTGATTTCAATTGGGTTTTTGGCAATTTTAATTGGGTATTTACGCAAATACGCACCTTATCTAGAGCTCTGGGTTGTGTCCTAGGGGTTAGAACACCTGGGGGCCGTTTCACTAAACTTCGTAAGACTAAAATGTTCGTACGTCAAAATTATGATAGTCTGTAAATTTCACATTAACACTTTTTTCTTGTAAACAATTATTGGATTTACATTTATTGAGCATAGGCTGCATGCTCAATAAATGTAAATCCATCAATTGAAATTTCCAGACGATCATAAATTTGGACTTGCGAACATTTTAGTCGTACAAAGTTTAGTGAAACGGGCCTCTAACCTCCAATCGGAGGTTGTGGGTTCAAACCTTGCCTAGGGCATGGAAGAATACTTTCATAGTATTTCCATCCCACTGACCTATCGGATGAGACTTTAAACTGTTGTCCCGTCTCTATATGACCTTAGCTATTGCTGGGACGTTAAACCCTTTCACTTTCCTCACGTTGATAGCTATCCATCCAGTGGCATTCCGGTGACCTTGGCTGTGACCTTGACTTTTCACTAATAGCTTCCTTCCTCACTTGGATGGCTATCCACCCAGTGTCAATTGTGTGACCTCGACCTTGGTGACCGTGACCTTCGTGACTATCGCCTTGTTTAGTGGGTGAGATGTTAGCCAGAGATCCCCTTGTTTTGTTATCCACTCAAATCTATTCTGACACTATGCAACTAGATAGCTGAAATACAATATTCTGCCCCCACAGTGTACTACGGTCACAATGAAACTCCACTGACGGTGAGCCAGGAGGAGAGGATGTTGAGTCGTGAAGATAGACTTGGTCTCTCGGAGTATGTCGTGCATCGCGCTCGCGACGCCAACAAACTCCGGGAACTTGGGCCCGATGAACTACAAGCCGCGGACAACATGGCCGACACAAAAAACAATGGTACGCTGATCACGTCGGATATTGTGTTAGTATAGGTATAAACAACGCTTGCGGTCTGTGTGATATAGTTGTCCCTTTATAGTGTGTCCGACATGTGTGTCTGGCATTTGCGTTAAAGTTTTTTAAATACCAAATATCTCCTCAACCCTGTCTGATTGACTTGAAACTTCACATACCTCTTTATCGTCATCCATATTTTCATTATATAGCCCACCGATGCCGCCCCCATGCCCACGGTCAAGTACAAATTATTTTAAGTACCCAATATCTCCACAACATTCTATAGCCCACCCATGCGGGCCCCTATGCCGATTTTGTGTTAAATTTTTTTTTTATTCTGCGTTTTTAAGTACCCAATATCTCAACAACCTTAAGTCCAATTGACTTGAACCTTCACATACCATTATCATCATCCATATTTTCATTCTATAGCCGCCATGCCCAAGGTCAAATTACTTAAATAATTTGCGTTACAGATTTTTTGTTACATCTGCATTAAAGTTTTTTGTACCCCAATATCTGCACAACCCTATAATTCTATAGGCCACCCATGCGACCCCCCGGAAGGCCTTCAACCAGTATTGTTGAACTTTTAAAAGTTTATATCCCCAATAAGTTCTCAAAAAAAATGTTTATTCCATATAGCTTCAACCCAATTGTATGTCTTGGTGATTAAATAACTTTATTATATACCTACCCATGAAATACATAGTTATACGATGTAAATATAAGTTATATGTTCTCATCGATGAAATAAACAACTTCCGGTGAAAATATGACTACTTCCGCTATCTATATTCATAAAATCTATGTTCGGTAAAACAGCGCTATTTGCAAATACACATTCATTACCGTATACAGTAAAAAACTGCTAATTTCCATGGAGCGGTATAAATTGTATAATAAATAGAATAATTCATTTTTTTTTTGCAACGAATATGACATATATGTTCATTGAGTGGTGTGAAATGTCCATATTTCACGAGTGAAATATGGACATGTACACCACTCGATACGGCACTCGTGAAATATGGACATTTCACACCACTCGATGAACATATATGTCATATTCGTTGCAAAAATATGAATATCTCTATGTATTCAACACTACAACAGCCACCAATGATAGAACATCTCGTGGTGTGACATGCCCATATTTCACTTGTGCCGTTCTCGTCGGCGAGACAATAAATAGAGGATAACGTGAAATATGGACATTTCACACCACTCGATGAACATATGTCATATTCGTTGCAAAAATATGAATATCCTCTATGTCTCCCCTGATCGACCGTCGGGTGATATTATAGATTAGATGTTGTTCCACCGTTTCCATGTCTGCCGCACACACTTTCTCATCCAGAGCATAACTCAAATATTTTCATTGAACTTCACACATGCCTGGAACACACGTCGCACAAGAATGACCTCTTGTCATGCTAAATTCCAAGTTGCCTCCTTTTGTTTTCATACACCCGTTTTAAAAAACGGTACATATTATGTTTTACCGCGTGTCGGGCTGGCGGCGGACAGAAAAATTGCATAGTTTGTATACAAAACTCTGAAACTGTTCAGTCAATCGATCTGAAACTAAGCACACATCTTTGTATGGTTTTTCTGTCCGTTACAGATGATTGTATGGTTTTCCATCCGTTACAGACGATTGATTGTATGGTTTTCCATCCATTACAGACGATTGATTGTATGGTTTTCTGTCCATTACAGACGATTGATTGTATGGTTTTCCATCCATTACAGATGATTGATTGTATGGTTTTCCATCCATTACAGATGATTAATTGTATGGTTTTCTGTCCATTACAGATGATTGATTGTATGATTTTCCATCCATTACAGATGATTGATTGTATGGTTTTCCATCCATTACAGACGATTGATTGTATGGTTTTCCATCCATTACAGATGATTGATTGTATGGTTTTCCATCCATTACAGACGATTGATTGTATGGTTTCCATCCATACAGATGATTAATTGTATGGTTTTCTGTCCATTACAGATGATTGATTGTATGATTTTCCATCCATTACAGATGATTGATTGTATGGTTTTCCATCCATTACAGACGATTGATTGTATGGTTTTCCATCCATTACAGATGATTGATTGTATGGTTTTCCATCCATTACAGACGATTGATTGTATGGTTTTCCATCCATTACAGATGATTCATTGTATGGTTTTCTGTCCATTACAGACGATTGATTGTATGGTTTTCTGTCCATTACAGATGATTGATTGTATGGTTTTCCATCCATTACAGACGATTGATTGTATGGTTTTCTGTCCATTACAGACGATTGATTGTATGGTTTTCTGTCCTTTACAGACGATTGATTGTATGGTTTTCCATCCATACATTGACGATTGTATGGTTTTCCATCCATTACAGACGATTGATTGATGGTTTTTTACAGACGATTGATTGTATGGTTTTCATCCATTACAGACGATTGATTGTATGGTTTTCCATCCATTACAGACGATTGATTGTATGGTTTTCCATCCATTACAGACGATTGATTGTATGGTTTTCCATCCATTACAGACGATTGATTGTATGGTTTTCATCCATTACAGACGATTGATTGTATGGTTTTCTGTCCATTACAGATGATTGATTGTATGGTTTTCTGTCCATTCCAGATGATTGATTGTGGTTTTCTGTCCATTACAGATGATTGATTGTATGTTTTCTGTCCATTACAGCCATAGATCGATTGTTATGGTTTTCCATCCATTACAGACGATTGATTGTATGGTTTTCCATCCATTACAGACGATTGATTGTATGGTTTTCCATCCATTACAGACGATTGATTGTATGGTTTTCCATCCATTACAGACGATTGATTGTATGGTTTTCCTTTTCCGTCCATTACAGACGATTGATTGTATGGTTTTCTGTCCATTACAGACGATTGATTGTATGGTTTTCCATCCATTACAGACGATTGATTGTATGGTTTTCCATCCATTACAGACGATTGATTGTATGGTTTTCTGTCCATTACAGATGATTGATTGTATGGTTTTCCATCCATTACAGACGATTGATTGTATGGTTTTCCATCCATTACAGACGATTGATTGTATGGTTTTCTGTCCATTACAGACGATTGATTGTATGGTTTTCTGTCCATTACAGACGATTGATTATATGGTTTTCCTTCCATTATTGACGATTGATTGAATGAATGCATGGTTTTCGATCCGTTACAGATGAGCGTCAGCTGACACAAGTGGAGGAGATGGCCGCTCTTCGTGACTTCCGGCGGCGCCGACAGACGTACCGCGCCAAAAATGTCCACATCACCAAGAAATCGCACATCGAGGTAGGAGGGCTGGGCTATGGGTTAGAACACCTGACTTCCAATTTGGAGGTTGTGGGATCAAACCTTGCCTTGGGCATCACAAATAGGTTCATAGTATTTCCATCCCACTGGTCTGTGGGATGAGACTTTAAACTTTGGTCCTGTCTGTATATGACCTTAGCTGTTGCTGGGATGTTAAACCCACTCACTTTGGATTTGGAACACACTCCTGCCACGATTAACATGACCATGACCTTTTTGACATTCACATGGTTGTGGAAACACTTAGCCATTTATTTATGTCAAAAGGTTTCTTCAACCTTGACCTTTTTCGTGTTTTAAGCATGCACTTCTCTGGTGGTTTTTGTGATGCTTACTTTAGCACATGCCCTTGATCATGTTACGGTCAAATGCCTCAGCAGGCGCGACACTGTTTCCGTGGCGGAATTATTGTTTTTTATTACCAAGCCTACTAGCGAGGGGATTAGCTTTATGATAACGATTACATTGTTACATTAGTGTATTATTAACCCTTAGACGCTACTCACAACAATTGTTGTCCGCTGTTGCTTTTATATCTTGCCTTATTTCTCAATAAAAACATGTTTTGACAGCACTTCAGAATCATTTCCAATGAAAATGATTCTGAAGTGCTGTCAAAACATGTTGTACATTATTCTAAAGTGCTGTTAAAGCATGTTCTTCATGATAAAAATGGAAAATAGAAAGTAAACAGCACACAACAAAAAAAATAAGATAGCGGTCTAAGGGTTAATATACCGTGCTAGTACGCAATAAATGTCTGTGGCAGATAATGCGTGAAGTGATCACAAACCAGATGGAGATGTTTGCCCAGTCTGTGAAGGACGCAGCCACTGACACACAGGCCCCACACAGGTACGCCTTACTTGGTTAATGAGTTCAATCCTAAATAACTCACTTGGATTTTCATGCCTATTTGCCAACCAATCCATTGGCCCTAAATAATACTCCAGAGCTCCAGATAAGCTGCGTATTTGCTTAAAAACCCAATTGAAATCGTAAGTAGTGAGTATCAACAAGAGGCCCAAATGGGCCTGTATCGCTCACCTAAAAGCCTCCATAGTGGTCATCTTGATTTCACAAAGACTCTTCACTTACAACTTCAAATGTTCCACAGAATTTGTTGGTACCTTCTGATCTAACATATATTGCGAATGTGCATGTGATTTACTGCTATACCTTCGATTTGATATATAAAATGACCATATTCGGTCAAAAATAAAATTTGACCCCTATTTGACCCCTCGGGCCATGACCATTTTTGACCCAGAGGCCACCATATGAACAAATCTGAATCAGCGTTAACTATCCATCATTCATACAAAGTTTTGTCGAAATCGGCCTGGCGGTTTGTGAGAAGATTTTTTTGACAATTTGACCTACTTTTCAACGGCGGACATCTTGGATTTGGTGATGACCTCCATTTTAATAAAAATGGACAGGCTTCACCCACAAGACCATTACAGTTAAGTTTGGCCAATATCGGCCAAGCAGTTCACAATAAGAATACGTTTGAAATCTTTAGTAAAAGAACAACTTTTTTAACCTTTCGGTGGCCATCTTGGATGACAAAATCATCTGATTTAGACAAAAAATGCTCCAGAGTGATAGACTAGTCGATACCTTCGATTTGATATATTATATGACCATATTCGGGCAAAAATATAATTTGACCCCTAGTTGACCCCTCGGGCCACGCCCATTTTGACCCAGGGGTGGGCCATCATATGAACAAATCTGAAACAGCGCTAAACTATCGATCATTCATACCCAGTATCGTCGAAATCGGCCTGGCGGTTCGTGAGAAGAAGATTTTTTAAGAATTTGACCTACTTCTCAACGGCGGCCATCTTGGATTTGGTGATGACCTCCATTTTAACAAAAATGAACAGGCTTCAACCACAGACCATGACAGTTAAGTTTGGCCAATATCGGCCAAGCAGTTTACAAGAAGAAGACGTTTGAAATCTTTAGTAAAAGAATGACCATTTGAACTATCGGTGGCCATCTTGGATGACGTAATCATATGATTTAGACAAAAAATGTTCCAGAGTGATTGTCTCGTCGATACCTTCGATTTGATATACTACATGACTATATTCGGTTAAAAATAAAATTTGACCCCTATTTGACCCCTCGGGCGACGCCCATTTTTGACCCACGGGCCACCATATGAACAAAGATTTTTTAAGAATTTGACCTACTTTTCCATGGCGGCCATCTTGGATTGTCGATGACCTCCATTTTAACAAATCTGAAATGGCATCACCCATATATCATCCCTGTGAAGTTTGACCAATATCGGCTCAGCAGTTCGGGAGAAGAAGATGATTGAAAATGTTCACGGACGGACGACGGACACTTTGCCATAACAATAGCTCACATGAGCTTTGCTCAGGTGAGCTAAAAAGCAATAACAATTTTGTGCTACCTTTGTCATGCTGCAGAAAACAATAAACAGACCACAAATATAGCATATTTTCTTATTTTCAATGAAAACACCATTAATATTGTCTCCAAGGAGACAATTCTAATGAAATGCCAATACATGTTTTCATTTTGAAGCAAACTGCTCAATAATTGCTGTCTGTTGATGTGTAGACAGTAGTGTGAATTTAGTTTACCCAATTAAAATTTTGAAATACCCAATTGCTTCTGAATTGATGGAGTGAAAATACTCTATTACTTACCTGGAGCCCTGATACTTTTTTGTGTACGTGGGCTGGTAAGCACCATTCCATTGCAACCAATCCAATTATCACAAACTGATTCTCGGACTAGGCTATTTAGCATCAAATTACTGAAACTACTGCCACTAGAGCCTGAAATAAGGAATGGACATAGTATATGACCTGGACGTACATTTTCTACTTAAATGATTTAGCCACTGTAACCATTTTCCTAAGCCACTATAATACCATTATGTGGCAACTTTTAACTATTAAAACCATATTGTCTAGTTTCTTCAAATATTGTTTACATTCTAGAGATAACCTCGTCACAGTACTTTCAGTACTTTCATCTAATGTATGTTGCAGCAAATGTCACGGGTTTCAGAGATAAATAGCGAATAGTAGGTTAGTGCCGTGAATGGGAAAAATATCTGGCGCTGCCTCGCCCATCCTGTTTCCTAAGCCATGCCAGATATTTTTTCCCATTCACGGCACTAACCTACTATTCTATTTATCCCGTCAACACCTACAATTGGCTTTAAAATGGAAAAAAATAACCCCAGCCACCGCACATATTCATACGCAGTGATCAGGTCGTATTGACAATATATCAAAAATGTTTCACGGCACCGTGTTTCACGGCACATACGCACTGTGTTGACGGGATAAATAAGAAACAGACTCATAAGCTGATGGGTGTTATTTGCACCGCTAGCATGCAACAAGTTAAATAAACTGTATTAGCTGGAGACCTCATATTTCATAGAATTTCATGAAATGAAAAACATTGGGAGGGTGACTTTTTTGTTATTGAACCTCTCTAAACGGGACACCCTGGGGAGCTTCCATGTCTGTGCTTTGTTTTACAGTGAGAAACAAACCGACCAGGGCAAGCAAGATGGGAGCCGTGGAGCGAGCCCGGCCGACAGTTATCGACAGTCAGCAGACCGGCCCAATAGAGAGGGTGGTGGTGACAAGGGGGGAGGCTCTCGATACAGGTGGGCGGACCACCACCATAGATATATCTTTGCTATACAAAGCTCCAAATAAGCTGCGTATTTGCTTCAATACCCAATTAAAATTGCCATAAACCCAATTGAAATCAGAAGTAGCGGGTATCAAAAAGCAACAACAATTTTGTGGTACCTTTATCATGCTACAGAATAAACAGACCAGAAATATAGCATATTTCTCTTATTTTCCATGAAAACACATCTTGATATTTCATTAGAATTGTCTCCAAGGAGACAATTCTAATGAAATGCCAAGACATGTTTTCATTTTGAAGCAAACTATTCAATAATTGTGGTCTGTGTAAACAGTAGTGTGATTTTATTTTACCCAATTAAAATTTTGAAATACTCGATTGCTTCAGAAATGATGGGAGTGAAAATAAATCACTAATTCCTTATCTGGAGCCCTGGCTATAGACCATAGACATCTGTATCACAAATGCTGTAAATCTCTATTCCGGGCCACCACCATAGACCAGTCGTATACATGTGGCTCACACTACTGTCTGTTTCACGAAAGCTGCCCAAATTTTACCGCCATATAAACAATTCAAAAACAATATTTTTTTCGATAATATTAAATTAAAGGAAAAGTTAAGAATGAGCCTTTTTATTTCGTGAAATTTGGTCAAATATTGATTTTATTGCGAAAAAACAATTTCCCCATGATAAATCCCCATAGACATCTGATGTTTATGGGGATTTAACATGGGGAAATTTTTTAGAATTTCAGAAATACTGGACCGATTTTTAAAATTTAACTTTTGTTTTCTTAGTTAGATCATTTCCAAGCTATCTAGCTAGGTTTCGGAGTCAATTTCCAAATGTTTTTGTTTTTTGATTCCTCCCACACTCCTACCTCTTTTTCCCCCATGTTAAATTCCCATAGAGAAATAAATTTTTCGTAATAAAATCAATATTTGACAAAATTTCACGAAATAAAAAGAGGGCTCATTCTTAAATTTTGATAAAATTTAACATTTATATCAAAAATAATATTGTTTTTGCATTGTCTATATAGCAAGAACCCAGGGTGTCCGTCTTAGAGTAGTTCCACTGTATTATCTGCATTAAGCACCTAGTGTAGACCCTGATCAGATTGACTAGTCGTGATCTATACTGGTTGCTTGTCTGTAAATATTCAGTTCCGATTTTGGGATTTTCACCCATTCATACGGGTGAAATATGGGATTCAACCCAGTTAACCCTGCATAAAATGACCTACTGTCTGTTCCACGTTTTGCTGCCGACGAACATTTGGCCATTAAACATATTAAATCTAAAAGATATTTAAAAGTAAGTACTTTTTCATCAATAACAAAAAAGTCACCCTCCCCAAAAAAAATTATTTAATGGATTTTATTGCGAAAAAACGATTTTCATATGGCAATTTAACATGGGGAGTCCATTTCCAAAACTTTTTGTTTTTTTATCCGTCAGGATCAAAAAACAAAAACATTTGGAAATTGACTCCGAAACCTGGCGAGATAGCTTGAAAATGATGTAACTAAGAAAAACAAACAAGTTAGATTTTGAAAATCCATTTATTGAAATTTCGTACGAAATTTCGTAATCGTACGAAGTTTAGTAAAATGGGCCACGGCGAGAAGGCAGCCAGTACTATAGGAGCAGGTCTAGGCGGTCACAAAGTAGGTCACGGTCAAGGTCATCGACAAAGCGGGCCAAGCGATCTCGCAGTAGATCTTGGCAGTCTGGCCGATCACCGTCCAGGGAAAGGTTCGTAGCCGACACATTGCATAACAATATGGCTTGAAAATCCAATAGGGAAGAGGGGGTTTAAAGGGTTTAACATAGTGTCTGTTTCTAGAATACATATACACCGACACATTTTAACATGATGACGTTTTACGGTTTTTGGGGGATGTCCCCAACACACCACGGACCTATTACGGTGAGAATAAAAACATGTTCACAGAGAAAAAAAAAAAAAAGACTTGTTGATGGGCCGTTAAGCACCATTATTTTCCATTCGTATCCAACAGTGTGGGCATGACTATATGGAGAAATGGGGCTTATGGGTTATGCGATCAGTGTAGATCCAGATTAGCCTGTGCATCCGCAGGATCTGATAATGCATTTTGGGAAAAATAAATGATTACTCCCTCAAAGTATGCTTTGTTAGATAAATATACTTTGCAATTTTGGTGAAATCGGCTACTGGAATAGAAAACCAGTCTTTGATGTAAAGTTTATCAGACTACGCTTGGAAACGGTAGGAATTCCTCGGCAAGCCTCGCAATTCCTATGCATTTTCTAGCCTTGCCTGATAAGCTTGATATTGCTGGACACTCTGACTGGTCAGGTATTTTCTGATTCAATATAATGACACGACTTAAACAAGTCTTCGTTCTTTTCATATTACAACAATTGCACATCCTGTAGCATATAACGTTACCTGATAAATAGAATACCATGCTAGTATTTTTGATATCAAGCTCGGCTCGAAAATGATAGGAATTCCTCAGCGATATCAAGTTTATCAGACTCGGCTGGGAAACGGTAGGAATTCCTCGGCGGGCCTCGGAATTCCTACGTGTTTCCTAGCCTTGCCGGATGAACTTGATAACAAAGGACACTAGACTGGTATTCGCTATTCAGTGTGTAATTAATTCAATGTAAACAGGCTCTTTTCAACAAAGACATATTACTATTACCCCCTCTAGCATATAACATTACCAGTAGCCGATTTCATCAACATTGCAAAGTATAGTTATCTAGCAAAAATTACTTTGAGCTGTGATAATGTACTCAATTCAGTATAATAATTCTGCATACTTTTAATCACCAAATATATGCAGTCGTTAGTTCTATATGAAATAATGCATTTCGGGAAAAATAAATGATTACTCCCTCACAGTATACTTTGCTAGTTAACTATACTTTGCAATTTTGATGAAATCGGCTACTGGTGTCTTTGCTAGGAAACACGTAGGATTTCCTATGCTTTTCTGAGCTGAGTCTGATAAACTTGACATCATCAAAAGCCTGGTATTATTGCTTCATTCAGGCATAGGAGCAAGCAGCATAAGAAACACAAGAAGCAAAAACGTAAACACCGACACCGGGAGACTAGGGACCGGAAGTCTAGGGACTTGGAGTCTAGGGACCAGTCGGCTACCGACGCAGATGCTGGAACAGTCGTGTCTACACCGGTGCACACACCGTCAGACAACGATCACACAGAAAAACTGTAAACGTTTTACTGTTGCAATGCATGAACATAATCATTGCAAAAACTATCTTTTTCTATATTAGGTGTACTGTCAGCTCTCGTTTTACTGGCACAGTCCGATGGCACCGGCTGTTATAGCGAGTCTGCTGTTAGAAAGAATCCGCCATAAACCAAAGACTTGTCATAATTTCCGACCAACATTCTGTCGGTAACTGGCAACACCGAATACTGGAGTAAAATTGTGTTGAATGCCGATTAACCAATGTTTATCAATAAACTGAGAACGCTATGCCGAGTTGTGTTTTCAATTGTAATTGTTAGGATAACCAACGCTGTGTCAATGCATACGCACTCAAATGTATACCAATAAAATCAAGATTCTGCAAAAATCGCTAATGGAAGTTATTTTGTTTTCCAACCACATAATTTATTTATATGGATGGGCCGTGGCCTAGGGGATATGGCATTGGACTTCAATACTGGAGGTTGCGATTTCTGTCTGATGAGAGCTTGATTTTTGCTGGGACGTTAAACCAATTCGCTTTCACTTTTCCAACCACAGATTTGTATAAAATGGCATCCATAACAAATATATCCGTGCCTGTATTCCTTTTCAATACTAATTTTGAGATTTCTGTTCAAGTCTTATGTAGTCGAGGGGTTAGAGTGACGGACTTCAATGTCGTAGGTAGTGAGTTCGAATCTTACTTTTTCACAAATATATATACATATATTTTATTCGCTTATATTTTATTATATATTTCTTTTTGATATGCGTTTCTCTTACAAATTACAATTGTTGGGCAATTCACATCAGTGTCACACATGTCCCTACAACAGTATAGAAAGTGTAACACAGCTCTTTACTCCCTGTACAATTCAGAGAAATACATTTTATTTTCGGAATAAAATCGATATATTGCATTCTGTCAACGACAGTCGGGTTACTGAATGCCGAACTGTGTCAGCCTTGATCAGACTACGCTTGCACACAGGTTTATCTGGTTCTACAATGGTTGTAAACAAAACGAGGTCATTTGTCTCGGGTGGAGGCTTACATAAAATGATTCATATGTAATACATGTAGCAGGTGGTGGGGAGGGGTGGTGGGGAGGGGGGGGGGGTGGTAGTATTGCTTGTTATTGAAGTTTTGTTTGTTGGGGTTTAACGGCCTATCAACAGGTAAGGTCATTTAAGGCCGGGTCGAGGGTTTAGTACTAAATCCCATATAGTACATGTACGTGTTCGAGTACATGTACAAATGGGGGGAAAATCCCAAAATCAGAACTGAATATTTACAATAACAAAACTATATATTCAAATAAAAATAGCACAATTTTTTCAAAACACATGAACTCAATGTCACATTCTACTCTGGTGTTCAATGAGTCAGGTGAGCGAATTAGGGCCATCATAGCCCTCTTGTTTAAATATCTGAAAAAATACCGACAAAAGAATGCAGGTGCTGACGAGACGACTTGTTCCAAGCCGATTCATCTGGATCTACAGTGTCGCAAATATTTGCTTTGTGGCCTGTAGGGTCGAAAGAGTTCATGCATATTATTACAACAAAACAAAATAAATAACAATGTTATATCGGTCTATAGTTTATTTTTTCTCTTCTGATGTACAACAAATATTCCGATGGTCTGTTGTTTGATATCGGACATGTAAAATTGGGCTGGCTTAAATGCCCAACACGACCAACAGGAGAAAATGGACATACTGCATTTGTGGCTGTGACTGGAGAAATGGGGCTTATGGGTTTTGCGACCAGTGTAGATCCAGATCAGCCTGTGCATCCGCACAGTCTGATCAGGATCTGCACTGTTTGACATTCCATCGATGATTCGCCTGGATTTTTTCTAACCAGCAATATAGATCAGTATCAAGATAGGGGAGTGTACTGTTTGATCAGGAGCTACACTCGTCACAAATCCCATAAGCCCCATTTCTTTCTCCAATCACAACTCACATTTATGGTCGATCTAGCACTTAGTATCTGCTGAGCCGATTTCATCAAAATTGCAAAGTATACTTCTCTAGCAAAGTATACTTTCATGGAGTAATCATTTATTTTCCCCAAAATTCATTATTTATAATATAGAACTAACAACTGCATAATTATATTTGATGATTAAAAGTATGCAGAATTATTATACTGAATGTATTACATTATCACAGCCAACATGGCTGTGATAATGTAATAAATTCAGTATAATAAAAATTAATCAATTTAGCTTTAAATTTCTCCCTCAAAGTATACTTTGCTAGAGAACTTTGCAATGTTGGTGAAATAGGCTACTGATATGGCTCACTATTGTTAAACGCATAACCGTTGTCTGAATGGTGAACAGTGTAGACCTTGATGTGATTAATGCTAATCAGGAGCTACACTGATCACAAAGGTTGTAAACCGCATTTTTCCAGTCATAGAAACAAAATTTTGGAAAAGTTGGTCTCGCTTACAGTTATCTGTGAGCAGAATGAACAAATGGAGTTGATAGCCTTTACGACCATTGTAGATCCTGATCAGCGTACGCATCAGTTTGTTTGTATATTTTTGGTGTTTAACGGCCTATCAGCAGCACAGGTTGAAAGTAATCGAACCGAGGTCTATAAATACATTAAATAATAAACCCTAAAAAAAAGGGCATTAATAAGCTGAAAAAATAAAAAAAATAAGCTAAAAAAAATAATTCTTTACTCCCTAAAATATTCCTAAAAACAGTTCTGTGTATAGGAGGGAGTAAAGAATTATTTTTGTTAGCTTATTTTTTTTTTTACACTTTATAATGCTTTTAGTTTTAGGTATATTTAATGTATTTATAGACCTCGGTCCGTTACTTCAACCTGTGTCGAACAGCTAAGGTCATGTAAGGGCCGGGCAACAGGTTCGATCCCGTTTTAACCTGCTGCAAAGGGGGGGGGGGGGGGATTGGGGGGGGATTGGGGGGGGGATCCCAAAAAATCAGAACGGAATATTTACAATATATCGAGCCCCTGAAAATTAGAATAACCCGACCTGGTGCCAGGTCCATACCATACCAAAGTCATTGGCCCCTTTCCCCCTAAAAATAATTAAGGATTACGAATAAGGAATAATCCGTAATAGTCACATAAGGGGGTACCGGTATAAACCAAATTCAACTGTTGCATACAAAATGCCAAAGAGTATGTGAGGGCCAAACCAGGTCTCCAGTAGGAATTTCGGTAAGGATGAACCCCGATCGTTAAATTACCCATCGCATTTTTCACTGCACCCACTAGCGGTATGCATCAGCACTTTTGATCAGCGTCTGCACTGTTCACGATTCAGTCAGTGAAAAAAACCTTTGTCACGCTTCTAACAGATAGTATCTTCTGATCAGACTGGATGTGTTTGCGAATAGATCAGTAGCTAGACTGACACAAATGTCGCACGCCCTGTTAGTGCAGACACATGACATGAGAGCCGAT
>CM055269.1:117676793-117708537 GCA_029237695.1 Conchocele bisecta
CCTGGACGTACATTTTCTACTTAAATGATTTAGCCACTGTAACCATTTTGTGTGTTAACTTCTTTCCTAAGCCACTATAATGCCATTATGTGGCAACTTTTAACTATTAAAACTATATTGTCTAGTTTCTTCAAATATTGTTTACATTCAATACATTCTAGAGATAACCTCGTCACAGTACTTTCAGTACTTTCATCTAATGTATGTTGCAGCAAATGTCACGGGTTTCAGAGATAAATAGCGAATAGTAGGTTAGTGCCGTGAATGGGAAAAAATATCTGGCGCAGCCTCGCTGCCTCACCCATCCTGTTTCCTAAGCCATGCCAGATATTTTTTCCCATTCACGGCACTAACCTACTATTCTATTTATCCCGTCAACACCTACAATTGGCTTTAAAATGGAAAAAAAATAACCCCAGCCACCGCACATATTCATACGCAGTGATCAGGTCGTATTGACAATATATCAAAAATGTTTCACGGCACCGTGTTTCACGGCACATACGCACTGTGTTGACGGGATAAATAAGAAACAGACTCATAAACTGATGGGTGTTATTTGCACCGCTAGCATGCAACAAGTTAAATAAACTGTATTAGCTGGAGACCTCATATTTCATAGAATTTCATGAAATGAAAAACATTGGGAGGGTGACTTTTTTGTTATTGAACCTCTCTAAACGGGACACCCTGGGGAGCTTCCATGTCTGTGCTTTGTTTTACAGTGAGAAACAAACCGACCAGGGCAAGCAAGATGGGAGCCGTGGAGCGAGCCCGGCCGACAGTGATCGACAGTCAGCAGACCGGCCCAATAGAGAGGGTGGTGGTGACAAGGGGGGAGGCTCTCGATACAGGTGGGCGGGCCACCACCATAGATATATCTTTGCTATACAGAGCTCCAAATAAGCTGCGTATTTGCTTAAATACCCAATTAAAATTGCCAAAAACCCAATTGAAATCAGAAGTAGCGGGTATCAAAAAGCAACAACAATTTTGTGGTACCTTTATCATGCTACAGAATAAACAGACCAGAAATATAGCATATTTTTCTTATTTTCCATGAAAACACATCTTGATATTTCATTAGAATTGTCTCCAAGGAGACAATTCTAATGAAATGCCAAGACATGTTTTCATTTTGAAGCAAACTATTCAATAATTGTGGTCTGTGTAAACAGTAGTGTGATTTTATTTTACCCAATTAAAATTTTGAAATACTCGATTGCTTCAGAAATGATGGAGTGAAAATACTCAATCACTAATTCCTTATCTGGAGCCCTGGCTATAGACCATAGACATCTGTATCACAAATGCTGTAAATCTCTATTCCGGGCCACCACCATAGACCAGTCGTATACATGTGGCTCACACTACTGTCTGTTTCACGAAAGCTGCCCAAATTTTACGGCCATATAAACAATTCAAAAACAATATTTTTTTCGATAAATTAAAATTAAAGGAAAATTTAAGAATGAGCCTTCTTTTTATTTGTGAAATTTGGTCAAATATTGATTTTATTGCGAAAAAACAATTTCCCCATGATAATTCCAGCACAAAAATATTTACACAATTCCCTAACATTTGATTGGTCCGTAGCAAGTCTCTGTCCAGAATATATATCCCAGTAAACTCCATGCCGAACTACTTTCCGTAACCGTCGGGCGCAGTTAAAATAATTCTTAAGAAAACGGAAAATAAACACATTTTCTTGATGAATTTATTTCAAATGCTGGAATTATAAGGAATGAATGGCCTTTTTGTGGAATTTATCGGGGATATAAACTTGGAAAAGTCGCGGGAATACTGGACGAGGCCTTCCGGCCTTCGTCCAGTATTCCCGCGACTTTTCCAAGTTTATACCCCGATAAATTCCACAAAAAGGCCATTCATTCCTATAATAAATCCCCATAGACATCTTCACAGAGTGAAGATGTCTATGGGGATTTAACATGGGGAAATTTTTTAGAATTTCAGAGGCACCGCTGTGCTTTGTTTTACAGTGAGAAACAAACCGACCAGGGCAAGCGAGATGGGAGCCGTGGAGCGAGCCCGGCCGACAGTTATCGACAGTCAGCAGACCGGCCCAATAGAGAGGGTGGTGGTGACAAGGGGGGAGGCTCTCGATACAGGTGGGCGGGCCACCACTATATATATATCTTTGCTATACAGGGCTCCAGATAAGCTGCGTATTTGCTTAAATACCCAATTAAAATTGCCAAAATCCCAATTGAAATCAGAAGTAGCGAGTATCAAAAAGCAACAACAATTTTATGGTACCTTTATCATGCTGCAGAAAACAATAAACAGACCACAAATATAGCATATTTTTTCTTATTTTCCATGAAAACACATCTTGGTATTTCATTAGAATTGTCTCAAAGGAGACAATGCTAATGAAATGCCAAGACATGTTTTCATTTTGAAGCAAACTATTCAATAATTGTGGTCTGTGTAAACAGTAGTGTGATTTTATTTTACCCAATTAAAATTTTGAAATACCCAATTGCTTCAGAAATGATGGAGTGAAAATACTCAATTACTAATTCCGTATCTGGAGCCCTGGCTATAGACCATAGACATCTGTATCACAAATGCCGTAAACCTCCATTCCGGGCCTCCACCATAGACCAATGTTATACATGTGGCTCACACTACTGTCTGTTTCACGAAAGCTGCCCAAATTGTACGGCCATATAAACAATTCAAAAACAATATTTTTTTCGATAAATTAAAATTAAAGGAAAATTTAAGAATGAGCCTTCTTTTTATTTGTGAAATTTGGTCAAATATTGATTTTATTGCGAAAAAACAATTTCCCCATGATAAATTCCCATACGGCCATAGACAATAGACATCTTCATTTAACATGGGGACATTTTTTAGAATTTCAGAAATACTGGACCGATTTTTAAAATTTAACTTTTGTTTTCTTAGTTAAATAATTTCCAAGCTATCAAGCCAGGTTTCGGAGTCGATTTCCAAATTTTTTCGTTTTTTGATTCCTCCCACAAACTGGCGACCCGGACACCCTCGTAAATGCTTAATTCTGCATTTTTATATACGAGATTTTTGTTCCTGGTCATCAAGGTGGTCATTTGCAGTTGTCAGGTGTGAAGATTTCCGAGAAAAATGAGTAAAACTATTAAATTTAACTGTTTTCATACCTGCCAACTTCTGTTGACACCTGTATGACGCGGAACTTGATTATCGGGACCGGGCGCTTGTGTTGAAAAGAGGCAAAGCGTACAGAATAAAGAAATTAACAGTATCTTCGAAGTAATACATGTAATAATTGCTATCATTTGATCAATACCATACAGTATTAATTACTTTCACTGTAATTTTGCAGTTTTAGCTTAACAAAAAGTAAATATCGCGGAAAATCCTAGTGTCCGGAAAAATAGGTCTCCTGTATTTTAATTGGCCTTTTAATTACCCCTTTTCGGGCCCAAGTGTCAGCAGTTACCTCCCACTATACTAATGAATTTTATGTTATTCTATGTAAGGCGAGCCGACGTATTTGTTAATGTGAGAAAAATCACGATCAGATGTAAACGTTTAAAATTATTGCGAAAAAAAACACGATTTTTGGCCGGAAATGGGTCGCCTACCAGTACCTCTTTTTCCCCCATGTTAAATTCCCATAGAGAAATACATTTTTCGTAATAAAATCAATATTTGACCAAATTTCACGAAATAAAAAGAAGGCTCATTTTTAAATTTTTATAAAATTTAACGTTATCAAAAAAAATATTGTTTTTGCATTGTCTATATAGCCGTAAAATTTGGGCAGGTTTCGTGAAACAGACAGTAGAGGAATGGCCTGTGATTACCAATATGCCTGCATTACAGTGGACCCTCTCTAAGCCGGACCCCCTGGCAAGATCCCAGGGTGTCCGTCTTAGAGTAGTTCCACTGTATTATCTGCATTAAGCACCTAGTGTAGACCCTGATCAGATTGACTAGTCGTGATCTATACTGGTTGCTTTTCTGTAAATAAATATTTCTGTAAATATTCAGTTCTGATTTTGGGATTTTCACCCATCCATACGGGTGAAATATGGGATTGAACCCAGTTAACCCTGCATAAAATGACCTACTGTCTGTTCCACGTTTTGCTGCCGACGAACATTTGGCCATTAAACATATTAAATCTAAAAAATATTTAAAAGTAAGTACTTTTTCATCAATAACAAAAAAGTCACCCTCCCCAAAAAAAAATATTTGATGGATTTTATTGCGAAAAAACGATTTCCATATGGCAATTTAACATGGCGAGTCCATTTCCAAAACTTTTTGTTTTTTTATCCGTCAGGATCATACTTCAGGATCAAAAAACAAAACCATTTGGCGAGATAGCTTGAAAATGATGTAACTAAGAAAACAAGTTACATTTTGAAAATCCATTTATTGAAATTTCGAGACTATCCTAAATTTTCACTTACAAATATTTTAATCGTACGAAGTTTAGTAAAATGGGCTCCTGGTCCCCTACTTCTATTTACATCGAGAAACGAGCAGATGATGGCAATGGAGATAGGAGCCATAACGACCGGCCACGGCGAGAAGGCAGCCTGTACTATAGGAGCAGGTCTAGGCGGTCACAAAGTAGGTCACGGTCAAGGTCGTCGACAAAGCGGGCCAAGCGATCTCGCAGTAGATCTCGGCAGTCTGGCCGATCACCGTCCAGGGAAAGGTTCGTAGCCGACACATTGCATAACAATATGGCCTGAAAATCCAATAGGGAAGAGGGGGTTTAAAGGGTTGAACATAGTGTCTGTTTCTAGAATACATATACACCGACACATTTTAACATGATGACGTTTTACGGTTTGTGGGGGATGTCCTCAACACACCACGGACCTATTACGGCGAGAATAAAAACATGTTCACAGAGAAAAAAAAAGACTTGTTGATGGGCCGTTAAGCACCATTCTTTTCCATTCGTATCCAACAGTGTGGGCATGACTATATGGAGAAATGGGGCTTATGGGTTATGCGATCAGTGTAGATCCAGATTAGCCTGTGCATCCGCAGGATCTGATAATGCATTTTGGGAAAAATAAATGATTACTCCCTCAAAGTATGCTTTGTTAGATAAATATACTTTGCAATTTTGGTGAAATCGGCTACTGGAATAGAAAACCAGTCTTTGATGTAAAGTTTATCAGACTACGCTTGGAAACGGTAGGAATTCCTCGGCAAGCCTCGCAATTCCTATGCATTTTCTAGCCTTGCCTGATAAGCTTGATATTACTGGACACTTTGACTGGTCAGGTATTTTCTGATTCAATATAATGACACGACTTAAACAAGTCTTCGTTCTTTTCATGTTACAACAATTGCACATCCTGTAGCATATAACGTTACCTGATAAATAGAATACCATGCTAGTATTTTTGATATCAAGCTCGGCTCGAAAATGGTAGGAATTCCTCAGCGATATCAAGTTTATCAGACTCGGCTGGGAAACGGTAGGAATTGCTCGGCGGGCCTCGGAATTCCTACGCGTTTCCTAGCCTTGCCGGATGAACTTGATAACAAAGGACACTAGACTGGTATTCGCTATTCAGTGTGTAATTAATTCAATGTAAACAGGCTCTTTTCAACAAAAAACATATTACTATTACCCCCTCTAGCATATAACATTACCAGTAGCCGATTTCATCAAAATTGCAAAGTATGGTTATCTAGCAAAAATTACTTTGAGCTGTGATAATGTACTCAATTCAGTATAATAAGTCTGCATACTTTCAATCACCAAATATATGCAATCGTTAGTTCTATATGAAATAATGCATTTCGGGAAAAATAAATGATTACTCCCTCACAGTATACTTTGCTAGTTAACTATACTTTGCAATTTTGATGAAATCGGCTACTGGTGTCTTTGCTAGGAAACACGTAGGATTTCCTATGCTTTTCTGATAAACTTGACATCATCAAAAGCCTGGTATTATTGCTTCATTCAGGCATAGTAGCAAGCAGCATAAGAAACACAAGAAGCAAAAACGTAAACACCGACACCAGGAGACTAGGGACCGGAAGTTGAGGGACATGGAGTCTAGGGACCAGTCGGCTACCGACGCAGATGCTGGAACAGTCGTGTCTACACCGGTGCACACACCATCGGACAACGATCACACAGAAAAACTGTAAACGTTTTACTGTTGCAATGCATGAACGTAATCATTGCAAAAACTGTCTTTTTTTATATTAGGTGTACTGTCAGCTCTCGTTTTACTGGCACAGTCCGATGGCACCGGCTGTTATAGCGAGTCTGCTGTTAGAAAGAATCCGCCATAAACCAAAGACTTGTCATCATTTCCGACCAACATTCTGTCGGTAACTGGCAACACCGAATACTGGAGTAAAATTGTGTCGAATGCCGATTAACCAATGTTTATCAATAAACTGAGAACGCTATGCCGAGTTGTGTTTTGAATTGTAATTGTTAGGATAACCAACGCTGTGGCAATGCATATGCATTCAAATGTATACCAATACAATCAAGATTCTGCGCTAATGGAAGTAATTTTGTTTTCCAACCACATAATTTATTTATATGGATGGGCCGTGGCCTAGGGGATATGGCATTGGACTTCAATACTGGAGGTTGCGATTTCTGTCTGATGAGAGCTTGATTTTTGCTGGGACGTTAAACCAATTCGCTTTCACTTTTCCAACCACAGATTCGTATAAAATGGCATCCATAACAAATATATCCGTGCCTGTATTCCTTTTCAATACTAATTTTGAGATTTCTGTTCAAGTCTTATGTAGTCGAGGGGTTAGAGTGACGGAGGACTTCAATGCCGTAGGTAGTGAGTTTGAATCTTAGTTTTTCATAACTATATAGACATATATTTTATTCGCTTATATTTTATTATATATTTCTTTTTGATATGTGTTTCTCTTACAAATTACAATTGTTGGGCAATTCACATCAGTGTCGCACATGTATGAAAGGTAATATCCGCCATAATTCTATGTGACTTGATGCTTGCGTGCTGATGACATTACAACTTATATTCATGTTATTTCATTCGTCATTTGTATTTATTACATTTGAAATCTACTTGTTGTAATTGTATTTGTCTTTCTTACATGTCCATTCTGCAGATTGCTTTGTTCATTCGTCTTATTTACATTACAATTATTGATACATCCTTATTCGTGTCCCTGTTTTATTGCACTAAGCATTTGCAATAGAAAGTAAGAACAAGCACTTAGCACTTTGAATAAGGCCGAAAGCAGTAAGGACAAAGCTGCAGGAAGTAAGCATCAAGCCAGAGTCCGAAAGCGAAAACCCGCAAGCAGAAAGCATCAAGCCACAAGCAGAATAATGCAAGCAATATATAGGTTAGTAGTGCCTCATTATGACGCCAGATGACACTGCTGTCAATGTTAGGAATCCTCCGACTAATAAATAATAGTACGAGATGTGATTGGCTGTTTGAGGCACACCTCCAATGCCGGTGTTGATGTAAGATTTCACCTACACATGATCACAGTATAGGTTAGAAGACACCAAATAGTTTTACTATACACTTTAACCGAATCTCATCCAATAAGGTCAGTTTCTCCTACTTTCACTATTCGTATGGATGTTGTGGGACCTACTTGTACATGACCTGCAGCCGGTCTGTACTGGTTCTGCATGAATTAAACAATTGCTTCACTTACTCCTAAGACAGAAAAATCCAACCTCGTCATGTCCCCCAATATTGTTTACATGTTTTGTTTGCCACGGAAACTCTGTTTACATCACATGACCAACATGTTCCTCAAGTGAAACTGGGTAGTAATGGATCAAGATTTGCAAGCAAACTGTGTCAGTGACCTCAAAACACCCGCACGATTTTGTTCATACCGGACTACTTTTACCGTCTTGACGATTTCGCACCATTTGTTATTCTCTAACCTATATTAACTAAATTGCATATGTATGTATGGTGTTTGACTTACTATTGTGTTTTATACATACATGTATCCTCATAATTAAATTACATATGTACGTAATTGAAAACAATCATATGTTTATAGTAACTTACACATATGGTAACTTACACAGGTTGACTGTCAAACTGGGCCGTTACCGATGCAAACCAATAACCGTCCGGGATCAGACTAAGGTGGGCCACTACCATTGATTTTCCCTAAAACACTAACCCGTTACCACACATTTTGCTATTCTCTGCTACTTTCATTTTTCTTATGGATGTTGTGGGACCTAATTTCCAATAACCTGCACCCATTCTGCTCTGGGTCTTGACTAATTAAAATAGAGATTTAATTATTGTTGAAGCTGGGGTCCTATCTAGTAGGTACAAACTTTTCTTTATGGAACTTAAATAAGTGTATAATTGCAACTAGTCCACCACTTTTAAAAATTACGAGTGCCAGCTACACAGATATAATTATTTAGTAATCTTTAATGTACACATAGAGACTCGCGGTGGTATCAAGCTAGTTCCATATGCAAATGATGCAGTATTTTTAAATTATTTATATCAACTGAATGCTGAATAAATATTTTTATTGACATATCATAAAGTATGATATTGCACATCAAAAAATAAATAAATTGAATAAATAGTTGCTGCTGTTATCATTTTAAGGAACCCCGGTTATCGCCCCTGATATCAAACTTGCATTTCGCGTTTGATATAAAAAGTATAATAATGTCAATTAGTACGTCTGGAAATGGTAATAATTTTGCCAGAAAAATGTCAGATTGAAAGAATAAAGAAAAACATGTCTCCCTATATTATAACCTGGCATGTACACTCTATGTTTAAGGTTAGAAAAGGGGTGTTTTTAACACCAGTTTTCAGCATATTTGAAGCATTTAAAAGAAAACACAGCCTGTTGGTCACGTGATGTAAACAGAGTTTCCGTGGCCAAATAATGTAAACAATATTGGGAGACGTGACGAGGTTGATCCCACAACATCCATACGAATAGTGAAAGTCGGATTGACTGGCTGTGATTCGGTTAAATTATACAGTAAACCTATTTGGTGTCTTTTAACCTAAACATGGCGCGACAGAAAAGGCGGCATCAATCTACATCAACACCGTTAGGGACATGGAACCAATTTAGAGAGCAACGCATTGTAGGACGGGTACCAGCATATTAAATCATTTTAGGGAGAACTATTTTAAGTTTTAGCAGCGCACCTGGCGTCATAATGGTTGTTCCCAAATTACTGTTGCAATTGTTGTTGTCAAGGGGCGTGGCTTAGCGAGGTAACAAAACGCATGGCAAAACAGCATGGAATAATCAATAATGGAACTCCGGATGTCACTAAGAATGAATCATCAAGCTACTTAGAATGTAAACAACACAAACGCTTTGAAACAGTGCGAATTCATAAAGCATCAAGCCAAATGCACATGCAATTTAGACTATAACCAAGAAGATTTCAAATGTCACAAACACGAATGACGAATACAATAACATGAAAGTAGGTTGTAATGGCACCAGTCAGCAAGCATCAAGCCACATAGAATTGTAATAAGACGGGTAGAACTTAGAATGTCATCAGCAAGCAAGCATCAAGCCTAATGTAATTATGCCGGATATTACCTTCCATAGGGGATCACCTGGAAAATACAAGGAAGTGAACGTCAAACGGTTTTACGGACATGCACAGGTTAACGATATAAAGATGGGACCTCGGTTTAAGGTCTCATCCGAAAGACCAGTTGAATGGAAATATTATAAAACACAATCATGTTCATATTCACCGACGTTATTTTTCACAATACATTGTAGTTGTGGCACGCAGCCGCTTGTAGACGCTGGTACATACACTTGTATATCGCCGCTGTTGGTATTAGTTAGCTATAGCTTGATCCTTTGCCAATCATTTGGGACCTTTGTGTAATGCACGTAAATGTGTTGCCATGGTCGGTTACAAAGCTTAACCAATGCAATGAGATTACGACCATAAATCGATTGTTGTATATATTTGAACAAGAGCCTTGCTGATGCTCTGTAATTTCCATGGCTGATCGACATTGTACCGCTTGTTTCTATCACAACCGTATAGGACACGTGTGTCTTACCATTGTCATTGTAACATGTCGATGATAATGAAATAAACAAATATAAAGCATAATAATAAATGTGTATATGTGGCTGCGACGGGAGAAATAGGGGCTTATGGGTTTCTCCAGTCACAGCTGGATATAAGAATGCGTGATAGACAACATACCCTGCTGAACAGGCTCTCCCGGTCTGCAATTCCAGCCACCATAGAGAGGAACCAGCACGTGCCAGCTGAGCCATGTCCGATGTCGTACCGCGTCGTGCCGTCCTAGAATAGCACGGGATTATCGCAGAACTCCTGAATAGAGAACGGATACATAGCCCCATTCACGTCATACTATACAACGCATGGCTACAATACTGGGTTAATGTGGAACCCATGCAGCATGCAATGTATCCATTATTCTAATAAGCACCACACTATACTTCTCATAGCTATATTTACATACATGTATATATCCGAGATTAGTACTGAATTATCGCGGAACTCCTGAATAGACAATGGATCCTTAGCCAACATTCACGTCATACTATACTGTCCATGACTATATTTAGATCGAAAACACCACTGAGTTATAGAGAATGGTAGGTTAGTGCCGTGAATGGGAAACATATCTGGCAAGGCTTAGGAAACGGGATGGGCGAGGCTCTGCCGAGCACATCCCGTTTCCGTGCCGCGCCAGATATGTTTACCATTCACGGTATTAACTTACTATTCTATTTATCCGGTAGCCGAAAGCGGCAGCTATCGACAGAAGGCGATAGTATTGATAACAGTAACATCCAATCGAAGAAGTCCAATGTGAACGTCGTGGCGCCGCTGATGGTAACGGGAGTGACGTCACTGTGGACGGCGTGCGTAGAACCGGACATGCGCCAGTACCAACGCCACGTACCGGAAAGGTTATACTGGCTACAGCTGATGTTCATTCGAGTGCCGACGTGAGTGTACACTCAATTTTACAGAAAATGTCGGCGGATATGGCAATGATGTTTCAATCGCTTACTGAACGCATGGACGCGCTTGAGACGAATTTGGAGCATACATTGTCATCTAAGATCGCCAACATCATAGATAAGCGAGTGAATGTAGAGATGAAGAACATGCAGAAACGTGTCGATGAACGACTTGATAACATTAGGATAGATCTTAACACCGACATTGAATCGCTTAGATGAACCGTCGTAATGAATCGAGTAGAAGTGATGTGCAAATCGTCATACGCAATCTTCCCGAACGCGCAAATGAGAATCCGTCAGTGGCAGTCGAGGCTCTGATTCGTGATGGACTGAAGATATCGGATATTAGAATGCCCGCCGCCGAACGTAAACAAGCAGACAATCGCGGGAATGCTGGTGTCATTATTGCAACATTCTCCTCCAAAACGGAAAAAAATAAGGTAATGAAGGCCAAAACGCAGCTGAGGCACTCTAATCATTTCAAGCGCGTCTCCATTCACCACGACCAGTCAAGAGAGGAACGATTGATGGCCTCCAACGTGAGGGTCATTGTCGACGCGGTACGCAACAACAACTCTGACATCTCAGTGATTGGATCCCGGGTCGTCACAGGGGACCGTGTGAATCACGGGGATCGTTGGGATCGAGTGAATCGCGAGGATCGAAGGAGTCGCAGTGATCGTATGGATCGCGAGGATCGAGGCAGTCGTATGGATCGTGGGGATCGTGTCGAACGTCAGAACCATATATCGGGCTGTCAACAATCATCAACAGGCGGGCAACGATGGAATGCCGCCCAATCGAAAACAATAACCCGAGGTATGCGCGGAAATAACGACGGTCTTGGTGCCAACCGCGATAGACACACCAGTCCAGAACAGATCCACGTCACGTCGCACCAATTCTGCCCGAGGTAGTCAAATTGGACGTAACCGGAGTTAGGTGCGCATAGGGTTTTGGAATGTGAATGGCTGGTCAAATGATACACTCTCAGACAATCATATTCTCAGGGCATCATGCATTAACATGCTTAATTTGGATATCATAGGTGTAGCAGACACATTTATTAAAATCAGACAAACTTCAATTAGATAACTACAAGTGGTTTGGAAAAAACAAACATAGTGCACATGTGTGTGCCAAGAGGGGATCTGGAGGTGTGGGCTTTTTTATAAAAGATGAAATTTGTAATACGTTTCATGTTTCACTATTAGACTGTAACGTTGATAGTATTTTATGGATGTGTCTTACACATAAAGTCACAGAGAGACGTATATACACTTGTGTTTGTTACTTACCTCCAGATGGATCCACTTGGCAAGTAGATGTGAATGCCTTCTTTGATGCTCTGCTAAGTGCTATATATGACTATCAAAACAATGGTATAGTTTTTATATGCGGTGATTTTAATGCAAGATGTGGCGATAATGACGATTTTATCGCCGGGGTTGATGAACTCCCACCGAGAAATGTTATTGACTTTAAAACAAACAAATATTGGAGCATTCTATTAGACTTTCTAATAAATAGTAATTATTGTATATTAAATGGCAGAAACTGTTGCAGCTCTAACGATTTTACTTCGGTGTCAACTAAAGGGTGTTCAGTAGTTGACTATTGTCTAGTGAGTCACAGTGAGTTGGCACTGTTCTCCGATGTTCGTGTATCCAGAATTACCGAACTTGTATCAGATTATGTAGGGGTAGAGGTCCTCGCTTCATCATCGATCCCAGACCATTCTATTTTGTCGTGGACACTGACTCTTGATTATAACATACAATCTTCACAATTGATGACATCCGGTACAGATGATGCAGCTTACGATAGGTTTGATGTATCCACTGTACCGGAAACGTTTTTATACGAGAAATTACGGGATGTCAATACTGTTATAAACGGACTTGAATCGAGTTTAAGAGTACAGTCAGACCTTGATAAAGCCAATAGTGAATTTTGTGATATTGTGAAATCTGAAATGTATGAACGTTTGCCATTTAAACATGTACGACCCCTTTCGGGATGTTGTAATAAACGGAGGCGAATTGTTAAACCCTGGTGGAGTGAGGACCTCACAGTTGCATGGAATAATGTTTGTTGTAAGGAAACATCCTGGTTGAGATGCTCTGATAAGAACAGGAAAGCGACACTGAAAATACAGTATGTTTCGGATCGAAAACTATTTGACCGATTGGTACAGCGAGCGAAACGAATATATTGGTACAAGTGTCAATCGGAGCTGTTAGCAGCAGTCGATACAGACCCAAACGAGTTTTGGAAAAATATTGGCAATGCTGGTATTGCTCAAGATAAGGTAAAGTGTATCCCTATGGAAGTGGTGCTTGACGATGGTTCTGTTTCAAATGACCTACATATTATTTTAGATAAATGGAAAAATGATTTTAGTTCTCTCCTGAATGTAACTGTTGATGATCATACAAGCGTCGAACCACATACATGTACACTACAACCAGGTAGTCAAATAAGCACCGCTTTATCTAACGACATTTCTTTGTTAGAGGTACGTCAAGCTATATTCCGAGCGAAAACAGGTAAAGCCTGTGGACCGGATGGAATACCGTCAGATGTAATACGTAATGACACAGCAGTATCATTTCTGCATATTTTATTTAACATATGTCTACGGTCTGGAAAGGTCCTTTCCGATTGGGGGAAAGGTATCATTAATCCTATACCGAAGTCAGGCACCACGGATCATAGAGACCCACTTTCCTATAGGGGCATTACTCTATCCTCTACATTGTATAAATTGTATGCTTCGATTTTAAACGAGCGGTTGACTAATTGGGCTGACGCAAATGAGAAGTTAACGGAATACCAAAATGGATTTAGGAAAAAGCGCAGTACGATTGATCATTTGTCTACACTTACAACAATCATTGAAACACGCAAAAAGAAACGTCTGTCAACGTTCTGCGCTTTCATTGACTTCAGAAAAGCATATGACTGTATAGATAGGAACATTTTATGGAAAAAGTTGATAAATATTGGTTTAACTGGCAAGACTTTTAATGCAGTCAAATCTCTATATTCATGTGTATCAGCCTGCGTACGGGTTAATGGGTTTGTAAGTGACTGGTTTAGTGTAACTTCCGGTTTGCGTCAGGGTTGTTCGTTATCACCACTCCTGTTCAACATGTTTATCAATGACTTGGCAATACGGATTAATGCCCTCGGAAAAGGTATACATATCGGTAATGAAAGAATATCTGTGTTATTATATGCTGATGACGTTGTCATTATTGCAGATAGTGAAGTTGATCTACAATACATGTTGTGCGAGTTAAATGGTTGGGTGTAGCACGAACAATATGAACATAAATCATGGCAAAAGTAATGTCGTTCATTTTAGACATAATGCTATACCCAGAACGCGGACAGTATTTAAATGCGGAGATCACACTGTTGATGTTATTGACAAGTACAAATATCTTGGCTTGATTTTAAATGAATTTCTCGATTATAATATCACCGCTAAAATGGTAGCACAGAGCGCTAGTAGGTCTTTGGGTCTTCTGATTGCAAAGTTTAAGAGAATGGGTGGAACGCCATACAGAGTTTATTCGAAATTATATGACTCTCTTGTATGGTCTGTTATATCATATGGAGCTGCAATTTGGGGTACTAAACCATACTCATGCAACGATGCTGTACAGAACCGTGCAATGAGATTCTTTCTAGGAACAGGTAAATACACCCCTTCGGCGGGAGTGGCAGGTGACATGGGATGGGAACCACCTATCATAAAGCAATGGAAATGTATTGCACTTCACTGGTACCGACTAACCCATATTGATTTTTCTAGAATTGCGTACAAGGTATTTGCATAGGGTTCGGTACAAGGCAACACAAGGTGTAAAAACTGGTGCTACACTGTTCAATGTAAATGGGCTAATCTTGGTTTGGCTCCTGATACTGTATATACCCTTTCTAGAAATGTATTAGTCAACGAAATTGTTAAGCGACTAATGGAAAGTTATACAGGCACCGAATGGTATTCCACTGTGAATAGAATGACTATAGTTTACGGGGATATGGGGGTAACAAACTTAGGCGTTATAAACTGTTTAAGCAGATTTGGGGGGTGGAAACATACCGTAAACTTGTGTTGCCTCGAACACACAGATCTGCTTTCGCTAAGTTTAGATGCGGCGTAGCCCCATTACGGTTGGAAACTGGTCGTTATGAACAACTGTCTATTGGCAATAGGGTTTGCCCTTTTTGTATGACTCAAGTAGAAGATGAGTACCACGTACTGTTTAGCTGCCTTATATACAACGACATACGTATTGCGCTATACGAAAAAGCATGTTTTATTGAACCACTGTTCGCTGAAATGACTGATGATTCCAAATTTGTTTTCTTTTCTCGGACTGCAATATAATACGATTTTGTGCCAAAACTCTTTGCTATATTTTAAATCGAAGATCTGCACTGTTGTACAAATAATACAATTATAGTACCATGTGTGAATTAGTTTACGTGTAAATAATGCAACTATTTCTTATTACAATTTTGTATCCCTTTTAAGCTCTGTTGCATATTGGTGTGTATTCCTTTTAAAGTTTCAATAGAAACATATTATTCAAGTAATGTATTTTATGTATATGCTGAAATGTAATTATAGCTGCTCATTAAATGAGCCGTCTCTTATAATTCTTATAGAATGGCAATTGTACATGTACCTGTATTGTTTTATAGCTATGTATTTTATGATGTACAGTTGATGAGACGTAAATAAACAATTGAACTGCTTAGTTCGGCCAATTAAAAAATCAAACCGTTGTAACTTTTGTAATATTTGATATTTTTTTCATGCGGTTTTCAGCATTCATTTCATAGTATCATACTTTATAATTTACAGAAATAAAATATTGTTTAATTCCTCTTTAAACATAGTTTATTGCATTCGTGATTGCAATGGACAGTGCTTCACGCTCTGAGTACATTACTGATAGCCTGTACAGTGGGGTCAGCGTGTAAGTGCACACACGAACGAACAGGACAGGTTGGAACCAACTTACACGCTGACCCTTACTGTATGTGATATTCGCATGGCCTCACAACTTGAACTACATGTATGGCGACACCGAATTGATTCAAGTGGATGCTAATATATGAATATTACATAATTGATGATTTAATATATTTATGATTAAACGAGTTTCAACATACGACGTATACCGACATTCGAAATAACTCTGAAAACGTTATACCTGTAAGGAATGCTGTAAGACAATTGTGTTTCACGGCGTGTCTGCACGTTATCGAATATTAACTTTTCAGTAGTTGGTGAATATTTAGAAAAATAATTAAAATGTACTGGTAGTAAGTAGAATCGTGACTAAATAACAAACTAGAGTGACGGACAACGTGAATATGTGTATAGTTATATCGCTATAAATGGTGCAAAAAGTGTACAACTGTGAGACTATATTAAATTAAAAATGGACCCCGTATTACCTCCCTTGTCGGCCGTCTGTCGCCGATATTGATGTCTAAAAAGGACAATTTTATCCATATGCGGCGTCGAATATTGACAGAAAATTCAGAGCTCGTGTGAAATTCAATTCCACACGAGCTCAATTTTTAGTCCATTTTCTACATCATTTACGGAAAATATGACCGATTTTCGAAATCAAAATCGGCGCAATACGGCGATGCGATAAGGGAGGTAATTCCGAGCATGACACATTTTATACAGTGTGGTGTGAGATTTGGGGGTGGGGTGGGTGGGGGAGTGATTAACCCATTACATTCTGAGGATACACCAATTTTCATAAGAAAAATAAAAATAATTTTGTAATTATAAATATACACTACATTCTAATCTGGATAAACACTGGCCGCAAAAGCCATAAGCCTCATTTCTCCAGTCACATCCACAATTATGCACGGCCGTATAAGTTGTTACCACTCATCTGAACCGTCAAATGAGTGGTCACCGCATATACATAACCGCCTGCGTTAATCTTTCCCAGGTGTCAACGTTTCTGAACATCAATTGGCAATCTCATCTCGCAATCATGCAAGTTTATTGGCCGAGCCTAAGCTATAGTACAGCTCAATCTCAGTCAATCAAGCTGATTGGTTTCAAGTACAATATTCAAATGTTTTGAAAAAAATCAAACATGACAAATATTGGTACAATTAGCGCAGGCGGTGGTGAACTTATTAATAGAGACAAGAACAGTAGCAAACTTTATTTCAGATTGTTCATCCTCCGCATTCGGATATTCAGCATTTCAATGGGGTGATATTCACCCCATTGAAATGCTGAATATCCGAACGCGGACACGCGAATACACACAGTGCAATGGGTATAATGTGTCGGGGTATTGGGGGTAAACACAGGGAAGTTCGGACACTCGGGTATGTTCGGTTACCCAAATATCTTCCGCCGCTATGGAATATAATCGTTGTGCATTACCAAATGAATAATATAATTGCATTGGAAATGCAATAACATCAAATGTATAAGATGCCACGCCCAGTATTACATATGCATCGCCGTTTGCACAGTCCTACCAAGGATTACGGTGTTGAATTCAGTCACGGAATTTGCTTTACTGTGGTCATCAAAACACATATGAGACACGCCATGTGATTTTGTACATTCGGACATCTGCGTAATTTCATGAAATACGTTCACAAAATTTTCAATATTTTCCGTATATGGTGTCAAAGGTTGACAACATTTTCAGAGTATATGCGGAATTATATTCCGCATGTACTCCGAAAATGTTGTCAACTTTTGACTATATTTATGAAAAATATTGTAAATTTTGTAAACGTATTTAATGAAATTATGCAGATGTCGGAAGGTACAAAATCACATGGCGTGTCTCATAATTATGTATGTATCCTAAACTGGCTGTGCAACCATTCAACATTCTAGTAATCAGGATCTACGCTTGCTGCAAATGCCATTTCCCAGCCGGCTTCCAGCAAATTCATGGCTTGCATATCAACATTACTTTAAGAAATATATATATTGATCTAATAGATTCAATTAAGTAATATAAGATGCAGTTATCGACACATTATATGGGGCCTTTAAATGATATAAACACAGCGTGGTTGTTATGCACTTTAAAACATTAAATATGTGAGATATAGATTTTAGTGGTTGTTCAAATAAAAGCAACACGATAATTTGATCGATATCCCATCTCCAAGTGTGTACAGTGTCAATTAATATGTACTACGTGTATGTGTTCTACATAGATTTCACTTGTTCAGACGTATAAGCGATAAGTTGTATCATAATTCTTCATAGCTAAAACTAATCTTAAAAATTGGCATAAAGTATCAAAACTTAGGTAAGTTTGTTTTATAATGCATTACCTATGTTTCGTGGTTTAAAATTTGTCTGTAAATAAAGTTATATGTCGGTGTTTTATATTGACGCTATATACAGGCACATATGTTTGTTACATGTGCTAATATATGGTCAACTGTGACACCATAATACTGATTCTGCTACTGGAAATAATATAATATTGGACATTCACTGTTTAATGATTCAGCTACATGCACACGATACTGCATACACTATATTTTCATGTGAACGACAGAGGCGTTTATGCGATAGCGATAGAGCCGAGTCGCATATCCACGTGAAACGGTTTACGCCGGTCTAAGTGACCTTGTAGACTTAACTTGGTCAAACTTAATGTTGACATGACCTTATTTCATTGTATTACCATTCCTCCTTTATCTTATAAAATTAATACACAGCTATTCCAATATTAGTTGTTTAATACTTATACGCTCCCATAGTTGGATCAAAATTACATTTCACAAGGGGTATGTTACACTTGCCCGGGATCTATGGGAAGACGAGTAACTAACCCAAATATGGCGCCTGCGCAGGGCAACGACTATCATAGCTCTGAGCAGGCGCCAGAAAAATCAGATATGAAGAACCAAACAAGCCGCATATAACTGTAATGAACAAATATGAATTTCTGGGCGGAGCCCCCCACCGTTCGAATACTGACCTAATTAAAAACGGTTGACATGGCATCGAGGGGAATAGCGTTCTCGAGATGGTAGAATAATGAATGAAATTATTATAAATCTAGTTCATTAGCAATGAGTATAATTATACATGTAATAAAATGCATAAAGAAGAAATTGCATATTACACTAGACTAGAAATACATTTTAGCATTGATGTGAGCAAAATTACATGCTTAAAGTACTAGCTACAATGACTATTAATTAATAAAAAATATATAAATATACATGGGACACAGGTTTTCCTAAGATATGGTAGACGTTAGTAACCAGCATGCACGATCGCGTAGTAGATGAGGATATACAGTGTTTACCATGCATTGACACATTACGGATGCAGCCAGCGAAAATATATACACTGGCTCTCTTAAGACATGGTGTAATTTTGCGACAAGCAAGAATGACCTTTGAGGATATACAGTGTTGACTGGATTGATGCATCGTGGATGCAAACAGGACATATTCAGTAGACCCTATATCTCTGAAGTTACCAGAATTGTCTTCTGCAACGCCGGACAACTTACAAGCCACCCTGCGTTACAGACAGCCAATTCGGCTTGTCTCTGAAGCAGACAAACTAAACAGTTTAGTGGGTTCAATTTCTATTGATTAAACTGTAAATGTATAATATTACAATGTATAATGATTTCTGTTCATGATTGCAAGTTTGCAACACAGTTCTAAGTGTACTGAAGTGACCATATACCTGAAATATAATAAAACCTCTCTAAACCGGACACCCTGGGGACCTCCCAGGGTGTCCGGATTAGAAAGGTTTCACTGTATTATTATTTACATTATATTATTTTTATAATTGAAGGTGAATTGATTTCAATCTGTGAATGAACACTTATTAAGATCTGGACCGATTCTAGAAACTTACGTGGTGCGGTCTTACAATTTATTCATAATGTATTGATATGCATAATTCATGGTGAGGGGATTTACTATTTATTCAGTAGTTATTCATATCAAAATATCGATTAAATAGTAAATCGCAGCACCTAAAATATTGATATAAAAATAGATTTATTAACATAAATAATGAATAAACAGCAAACTCTTTGCCTGTACACTTACGATTTTATCTTGTTGTTTTTCATTTGCCGGTGTATACTATTAGTTACTAAGGTGGGAAATAATTATACAACAACAACAACGGTGCGCTAGGCTAGACAAACCCAAGGGGTTTTCTTGCTGGGTGAAATTTCCCGCTTCGTGACGTCACAGTCGCCTACTTTTGCGTGCTCTTACGGGCATATTCGGCTTCTGGTTCTCTGATAAAAACGTAAGAAAATTAGTTTAATTGAATTCGTGAAACCAGTCCCGTACCTTTGGTAACCGTCGTCTGTTAACTTCTGTTGCTCCTGTGTCTGTTTCTGAGGAGGAGGGGAATATGGAGGCGGTGTTATATCGCGAGGGGTAATCACTTGTACGGGTTCAAGATGTCCTGTCTTGTGTACGGTTGGTCCAGGATCTGGAGGGGGCGGAGGGGCGAGGGGGCGGAGGGGCGGAGTCGGCTGTCGAGGGGGCGGAGTTGGTTGGCGAGGAGGCGGAGTCGGATCACGTGGTGGAGGTGGTGATGGTTGTTTCGGTGGTGGCGTGGTTATACGCCTGTACCCGCCTCTTCCCATTATGTACGTTTCACTGACGCCCTCGTCGGCTCCTCTGCGATTTTTGTCGGATTCGTCGGTATGTTTAGTCTTATCTCCTGTTCTGTTGACACATATAATAAATAAAGCAACTTTTCTATGATACGGTTAAATACGAATCTAGCAAAACTAGTGGTAATGTACAATGTAGCTTGAATGAAATAAGAAGCCACGCGTTTTATAGCCAGCTAACAACGTTTTAATCCTGGTATCATCCACAGGTTCTTGAAGAACGGTTCATATATCGTTTTGTTTTGTTATTTCGGTATCTCTGGCGGTTCATTGTTACCAATATACAAGTTACGTCACAACCCGTGAGTTACACGTATACGTACGAAATTACATTTTGACAGTAAGAAAGGGGCCCGAAAGTGCGGAACTGTGAATATGTATATAGTTGACGAAATTATTTCGTGTGTAATGATTGAGCAATAGTAGTTGCACAAAACTATGTAAATTACCAAACCCAACGAAATCCACCCAAATATACCCAAAATCCACCCAAATAACCATATGACGCCAACATTCTGACCATCTGTTCAAACAGCTGTGGTGTCATCAACAAATTAAAGCCACACCTATTTACTTCATGCCTCCCATTTCATGTGGCGCTGTATCAAAGCAAATCATCGCATGCATCATGCATACATTTAGTAATTAGGTTTGAGGCGGCTTTCAGCTGCGCCGAAAACCTATTGTTAGGTTTGAGGCGGCTTTCAGCTGCGCCGAAAACCTATGTTAGGTTTGAGGCGGCTTTCACCTGCGCCGAAAACCTATTGTATTCGTTGGGTTTTTTTTTTTTTTTTTTTTTTTTTTATTTTTTTTTTTTTTTTTTTTTTTTTTTATTCAGCCGTTCAGTCTACAGCCCAAACCACTGGTCGGATCGACTTCAATTTTGCATGCCGATTCGGATCAAGTGTGAGCAGAGACTCAGAGATTTTCAGAAATATCTTAATGCCACTTTCCACGAAACCGGAAGTGACGTCATACTTTCTATAACTTTCTATAACTTCCTTATTTTCCAACCGATTTCAAAAATTCTTTTTGCATTGGAAAGCTGACAAAATTCTCTATCTCGGGCTCACTGACAGTTCTATGCTATCTGGTCAAATAAGAGAGCTATAGGCATTTGAAGTTGAACAAGAGGGCCATGATGGCCCTAATTCGCTCACCTGACTCCATGAACACCAGAGGAGAATGTGACATTGAGTTCATCTGTTTTAAAAAAATTGTGCTATTTTTAGATGGCGGTCATCTTGGATTAAGCGATGACTCTCATTTTACAAAATCTGAAAATGCTTCACCCAGCATCGGCCATGTGGTTCCTGAGAAAAAGACGTTAAAAATCTTGAATAAATGGACCTTTTGGTGGCCATCATGGATGACATAATCATCCGATTCCGACAAATATTGCACCAGAGTGATCGCCTCATTGATACCTTCAATTTGATATATGAAATGACCATATTCAGTCAAAAATAAAATTTGACCCCAATTTGACCCCACGGGCCACGCCCATTTTTGACCCCGGGGTCACCATTTTAACAACTTTCAAAGAGCAATGTACATCGATCATTCCTACCAAGTTTCGTCGAAATCCGGCTAGCGGTTCATGAGAAGAAGATTTTTTAAGAATTTATGCTATTTTTAGACGGCGGCCATCTTGGATTAGCGATGACCTCCATTTTAACAAATCTGAAAAGGCTTCACCCATGGACCAAAACTTTTAAGTTTGGCTACCATGGGCCAAGCGGTTCATGTGAAGAAGAATTTTGAAATCCCTAATAAAAGAACGACCTTTTGACATTTCGGCGGCCATCTTGGATGACATAACAATCCGATTTGGACAAAAAAAATGTACCAGAGTGATCGCCTCATTGATACCTTCGATTTGATATATAACAAGACCATATTCGGTCAAAAATAAAAATTGACCCCACGGGCCACGCCCATTTTTGACCCCGGGGTCACCATTTTAACAACTTTGAAAGAGCATTGTACATCAATCATTCCTACCAAGTTTCGTCGAAATCCGGCTAGCGGTTCATGAGAAGAAGATTTTTTAAGAATTTATGCTATTTTTAGACGGCGGCCATCTTGGATTAGCGATGACCTCCATTTTAACAAATCTGAAAAGGCTTCACACATGGACCATAACTTTTAAGTTTGGCTACCATGGGCCAAGCGGTTCATGTGAAGAAGAATTTTGAAATCCCTAATAAAAGAACGACCTTTTGACATTTCGGCGGCCATCTTGGATGACATAACAATCCGATTTGGACAAAAAAATGTACCAGAGTGATCGCCTCATTGATATCTTCGATTTGATATATAACATGACCATATTCGGTCAAAAATAAAATTTGACCCCACGGGCCACGCCCATTTTTGACCCCGGGGTCACCATTTTAACAACTTTGAAAGAGCATTGTACATCAATCATTCCTACCAAGTTTCGTCGAAATCCGGCTAGCGGTTCATGAGAAGAAGATTTTTTAAGAATTTATGCTATTTTTAGACGGCGGCCATCTTGGATTAGCGATGACCTCCATTTTAACAAATTTGAAAAGGCTTCACACATGGACCATAACTTTTAAGTTTGGCTACCATGGGCCAAGCGGTTCATGTGAAGAAGAATTTTGAAATCTCTAATAAAAAAACAACCTTTTGACCTTTCGGCGGCCATCTTGGATGACATAACAATCCGATTTCGACAAAAAATGCACCAGAGTGATCGCCTCATTGATACCTTCAATTTAATATATGAAATGACCATATTCAGTCAAAAATAAAATTTGACCCCAATTTGACCCCACGGGCCACGCCCATTTTTAACCCCAGGGTCACCATTTTAACAACTTTGAAAGAGCAATGTACATCGATCATTCCTACCAAGTTTTGTCGAAATCAGGTTGGCGGTTCTTGAGAAGAAGATTTTTTAAGAATTTGTGCTATTTTTAGACGGCGGCCATCTTGGATTACGTAATGACGTCATTTTAACAATTTTGTAATCCCCCTACCTAAGGACCATGACCATGAAGTTTGGTGACCATAGGCCCAATGGTTACCGAGGAGAAGACGTTTGAAAATGTTCACGGACGACGACGACGACGGACGACGACGGACGACGGACACATTGCGGTAACAATAGCTCACATGAGCTTCGCTCAGGTGAGCTAAAAATGTACATACTTTTCAACGATTTTGCCGAATTTTTGCCGAATTTCGGCTGATAACGGGTGGTCTTTACAAACGTTTTCCAATTTGTACAGTAATGTCAGCAACATAATTTCTTGCCAGTGTGATAGGGGAGTGTCAGGCGCATAAAAGATGATCATTTTCAGAGCTATATCTTGACTACTTCCGGTTTTATTGGATGTCAAAGATGAACGTCTTTTTTTCAAGTTTTCAAAATAGAGCAAACGGATGTGACGTCAGCTTCGTTATTTATCAATAGATCTCAAAATTTCTTGCTGCGGTCGATATTTCAGTCCTTTAGCTAAAACTTTCCCGCTTTGTGCCCGCCTATGGTGAAAAAACAAACGAAAACTTCACTGGCGGAATATTGCACATATTTAATTTCCGTTTAGTAGGTGTATTTACAAATGGCGTAAACTGCAATTTAAGGGCGATAACTATCGAAAAATAATCATCCACTGACTTACGGGCTCCCTCCATCTACACCAAACCGCTGGTCGGATCGACTTCAAATTTTGCATGCCGATTCGGATCAAGTGTGAGCAGAGACTCAGAGATTTTCAGATATCTTTTAATGCTACTTTCCACGAAAACGGAAGTGACGTCATACTTCCTATAACTTCCTTATTTTCCAACCGATTTCAAGAATTCTCTATCTCAGACTCGCTGACAGTTTTCGGCTATCTGCTCAAATAAAAGAGCTATATGCATTTGAAGTTGAAAAATGTACATACTTTTCAACGATTTTGCCGAATTTCGGCTGATAACGGGTGGTCTTTACAAACGTTTTTCCAATTTGTACAGATACTGTCAGCAACATAATTTCTTGCCAGGGTGATAGGGAAGTGTCAGCAGCATGAAAGATGATAATTTTCAGAGCTATATCTTGACTACTTACGGCTCTATTCGATGTCAAAGATGAACGTATTTTTTCAAGTCTTCAAATAGAGCAAACGGATGTGACGTCAGCTTCGTTATTTATCATTCGATTTCAATTGTTTTTGCTGTAGTCGATATTTCAGTCCTTTAGCTAAAACTTTGGCTGAGGATCGAACCCGGTATCCCTCGCTCCGAGTCCATCGCTCTACCTCTAAGCTAACCGGCCCCACATCGGTGTGATGATGCGAACACAATAATGTTGGACTGTTCATTCTAAAACTTCAGAAATTCTTTTTGCAACCGATAGTTTACACCTTGGGCTAAAGCTTAGTTGCACATGAAATCAATGTTTGAGGCTCAAACCGTTGATGCAGCTCAAGCTGCTCTAGTTGTAATTGTATTTGTCTTTCTTACATGTCCATTCTGCTGATTGCTTTGTTCATTCGTCTTATTTACATTACAATTATTGATACGTCCTTATTCGTGTCCCTGTTGTATTGCACTAAGCATTTGCAATAGAAAGTAAGAACAGGCACTTAGCACGTTGAATAAGGCCGAAAGCACTAAGGACAAAGCCGCAGGAAGTAAGCATCAAGCCACAGTCCGAAAGCGGAAACCCGCAAGCAGAAAGCATCCAGCCACAAGCAGAATGATGCAAGCAATATATTGGTTAGTAGTGCCTCATTATGACGCCAGATGGCACTGCTGTCAATGTTAGGAATCCTCCGACTAATAAACAATAGTACGAGATGTGATTGGCTGTTTGAGGCACACCTCCAATGCCGGTGTTGATGTAAGATTTCACCTACAGATGATCACAGTATAGGTTAGAAGACATCAAATAGTTTTACTATACACTTTAACCGAATCCCATCCAATAAGGCCAGTCTCTCCAACTTTCACTATTCGTATGGATGTTGTGGGACCTACTTGTACATGACCTGCAGCCGGTCTGTACTGGTTCTGCATGAATTAAACAATAGCTTCGCTTACTCCTAAGACAGAAAATTCCAACCTCGTCATGTCCCCCAATATTGTTTACATTTTTTTGTTTGGCCACGGAAACTCTGTTTACATCACATGACCATCATGTTCCTCAAGTGAAATTGGGTAGTAATGGATCAAGATTTGCAAGCAAACTGTGTCAGTGACCTCAAAACACCGGACTACTTTTACCGTCTTGACGATTTCGCACCATTAATTATTCTCTAACCTATATTAACTAAATTGCATATGTATGTATGGTGTTTGACTTACTAATGTGATTTATACATACATGTATCCTCATAATTAAATTACATATGTACGTAATTGAAAACAATCACATTTTTATAGTAAGTTACACATATGGTAACTTACACAGGTTGACTGTCAAACTGGCCCGTTACCGAACCAATAACCGTCAGGGATCAGACTAAGGTGGCACACCACCATTGATTTTCCCTAAAAAACTAACCTGTTACCACACATTTTGCTGTTCTCTGCTACTTTCATTTTTCTTATGGATGTTGTGGGACCTAATTTCCAATAACCTGCACCCATTTCTGTCTCTGGATCTTGACTAATTAATTAAAATATAGATTTAATTATTGTTGAAGCTGGGGGTCCCATCTAGTAGGTACACACTTTTCTTTATGGAACTTAAATAAGTGTATAATTGCAACTAGTCCACCACTTTTAAAAATTACGAGTGCCTGCTACACAGATATAATTATTTAGTAATATGTAATGTACTCATAGAGACTCGCGGTGGTATCAAGCTAGTTCCATATGCAAGTGATGCAGTATTTTTTAATTATTTATATCAATTAAATGCTGAATAAATATTTTTATCGACATATCATTAAGTATGATATTGCACATCAAATAATAAATAAATGGAGTAAATAGTTGTTTCCCTTATCATTTTAAGGAACCACGGTTATCGCCCCTGATATCAAACTGGCATTTCGCGTTTGATATAAAAAGTATAATAATGTCAATTAGTACGTCTGGAAATGGTAATCATTTTGCCAGAAAAATGTCAGATTGAAAAAATAAAGAAAAACATGTCTCCCTATATTATAACCTGGCATGTACACTCTATGTTTAAGGTTAGAAAAGGGGTGTTTTTAACACCAGTTTTCAGCATATTTGAAGCATTTAAACGAAAACAACGAGCCTGTTTGTCACGTGATGTAAACAGAGTTTCCGTGGCCAAATAATGTAGACAATATTGGGGAACATGACGAGGTTGATCCCACAACATACATACGAATAGTGAAAGTAGGAAAGACTGGCTGGGATTTGGTTAAAAAATATAATAAAACTATTTGGTGTATTTTAACCTAAACATGGCGCAATAGAAAAGGCGGCATCAATCTACATCAACACCGTTAGGGACATGGAACCAGTTTAGAGAGCAACGCATTGTAGGACGGGTACCAGCATATTCAATCATTTTAGGGAGAACTATTTTAAGTTTTAGCAGCGCACCTGGCGTCATAATTAATGGTTGTTCCAAACTTACTGTTGCAATTGTTGTTGTCAGGGGACGTGTCTTATCGAGGTAACAAAACGCATGTCAAAACAGCGATGCAATAATCAATAATGGAACTCCGGATGTCACTTAGAATGTAATCAACACAAACGCATTGAAACAGTGCGAATGAATAGCATCAAGCCAAATGCACATGCCATTTAGACTACAACCAAGAAGATTTCAAATGTCACAAACACGAATGACGAATAAAATAACATGAAAGTAAGTTGCAATGGCACCAGTCAGCAAGCATCAAGCCACATAGAATTGTAATAAGACGGATAGAACTTAGAATGTCATCAGCAAGCAAGCATCAAGCCTAATATAATTATGGCGGATATTACCTTCCATAGATCCGGGGCCAACTATTTCATTCACAAAACAGAAGTAAACATGGCGATGTCAAATTAATGCAGAAACTTTAACAAAAATCCTGCTACAACATTGTTTTGTACCGACAAGGAATTTTCAGGCGCGACACCGCTTCCGTGGCGGAATTCTTGTAGTACCCTTTGTTCAGTACTTTCAGTACTTTGTAGTAAAGGTATTTCTCGACTGTTGGTCAACTAACGCGAGTTATTTATAGAATAGGTCCGTGTCAGTGAAATGCATAATCTATTTTCCAATAAGATGTTACAGTTCATAACCAAGCGTCCAGCGATTGTGATTATATAAAAATAGATGAATATGTCATCACCACAACAAATAGTTATTTATAGAATAGGTCCGTGTCCGTGAAATGCATATTCTATTTTCCAATACAGTTCAGCTGTCAGCGATAGTGATTATATAAAAATAGGTCACCACAACAAATAATCAAAGGACTGAAAGTCCTGAAATCCTTCGCAGTACGTGCTCAACCATTTTTAGTTAATATGTCACACAAAAAATCATATATACTCCATTTAAAATCAATATATTCGTTGAATCAGTATACATTATCAATGCTGCAAAAACAATATTTATCGAGACAGAGTATTTGGGCAGTGTATCAGAGCATTAACGGCCAAGAAAATGGATCTGAAGAAACTTGGGAAGGGCAATAAACCTAAAAAGTGCATGAACATTACACCTGTAGAAGAAGAGAAAATGTATTCATCTGGGTCTTTAGGTACAAGTACACCAAAAAGCCTTCAATTCACGATATTTTACTATTTCGGAAAAATGTTCGGTCTGCGTGGACGAGATGAAGCAAGATAATTGAAATTCGGTGATATAAGAGATGAAAACGACATCCAATGGGGAAAAGTTTCTCGATTTCAATGAGAGAGCAAGCAAGACCAGGGATGGGGGGAATCTGTCGAATACACGAGAGACCACACCGAAGATATTTGCAACAGACAACACCAGGTATGTTTGCTGACCTTGTAAGCGCAAAACTTTTTTGAGTCGTGAGATATTGTCGATAGAAAATTTAATAACTTGAAAACTATCACTGTTGTCATGACGATACTTGGAGAATCGATCAAATGTTCACGAGCGTAATGTTAATCGATCCTCAATATATCAGCATTCAAATATAAATATTTGTTTAGTTATACATTTTTTATTATTTCAAATATCTCAAGACACAATAAAGTTAGGTGCATACGAGCGGAGGCCGGAGGTCCGATGTATTGTGATCACCACTACTTGTAGTCCATAAAAAGTATTTTGCTTTTCATACATTCAGTACAGAAAGTTTACTATATCATTGTTGTTAATAAGATAAATAGGTCTGAATTGGCATGGAAACATCAGCGAATAAAGCTTGTTGCGAACGGTAACTTGCAATCTACTCGTGGACGGTATGGGAGCAAATTGCAAGAGTTACCGCTCGCAAATATATCTGGGCCAGCATGTGCAAAAAATATTGTTTCTTATCACTGTATTTTGTTGATATCGACTTAGATCCATAAATACATCTGAAGTTGAATTTGAGATATAATTCTGTGAATACAATGTACTGTGAAATTTGTTGGAAAAACTATTATATTTTTGTTTGAAATCAATATCGGCCGTCTGGCGTGACAATATATGAGAAACATAACATTTTTTATGGACCAATATTTCCATTTCAGAGACCGAGTCGCCCTGTCAAGATTTTTTAGATCTTCAGAAGTCGCCAACCTTCCGAGATGTTGGCTGCTGACAGTCCATTTTACCTGACAGCAGTACCAGAACAACGATTGAAAGGCACAGAAAATGAGCCATGGTATGACATTTATTATGTGAAAATAATGCACTATGATTTTTTTCCTTTTATTTTGTTTTAAATGTTATTTAAACATTATCATAGGACACTGAAAATCATTACGGACAAGGCTGAAGATCAAATGAAGTTTTATAGAAAGTGACAGTAATATTTAGTTAGAAAAGTAAAGTTAGAAAAGTAAAATAGTTATAAATACGACAATGTTTTGATAATTATTATAATTGGTGAAAAATGAGATGTAATCAGTGCGTCTCAATAGTGATCTTAAATGATTCTACAGCCTGGTCGATATTCAAAGTTCTCAAAAGTATTTCTTACACATTTTCTCCCAAATATTTATTTTCAGGTATTACCCACGGCCCATGTGAGAGGCTACACTTGGCAGTCTGATGAAGAATGCTGCAGAGCAAGCTGGAATCTCGTCACGGTTGACAAATCACAGTATTAGAAAGTCAACAGTCACCACTTTATCGAAAGCACGAGTTCCCCCACAAAATAATAATGAAAATTACGGGACATAAAAATATACAATCCATCACACACTATGACGCCGAACTGTCTATCGGAGAACATCGTCAGATATCAAATATATTACAGTCTGGTCAGAATATCACCCACCGAGCACAATACAACTGGGTCTCAATTAATCGCCCCACCGAGCACGGCCACTGTATCTGTCCCTAGTAGTGTGAATGTTCTGCCGCTACAGGAGATCGAAAATGTCACCTCGTCAGCGAACACTTTCTCTGCACAAAAATCCATTTCCTGCAACATTCTTGTCTGGCAATATATTCCACGGTTTCGGAAACTTTGGAGCTGTACCTCCGTCTGCGTGTAGACTCCCTGAGGCTTGTACCTCTATGTCAGAAAAGCGGACGTTAAACCCTATTCACTCATTCACTTTGGAGCTGTACCAAATCACATCTGAAATTTAAATGTGATAAATGTCAATAAAATTCAGTTGTATGAAAATCACCTTATGGTATGCTAGTTGCGAACAGTAACTCTTGCAATCTACTGCCGTACCGTCTGTAGTCTGAGTTACAATTCCAAACATAGGCTTCCTTTGCAGAATAGCGAATCAGATTTTATTCAAACTTCAGCCTATGACTATGAGTGGAATCGCTACTGGATACGGATGGTAGAATGCCAAGTTACTGTTCGCAACTATTTGTAGTGATCTGTATTGTACTGAATATCATGTAATTGGTGTAAAACACACGTAGAAATGAGATATGGAGGGTGATGGTGTTTTTTTAGGGATAGTAAGCAGATTTTCAAGGCAAACACAAAATATTGTCTTTATGATCATTTATTGATGAATTTTGTTCTGTTGCCGTGATACTACCGTAGTACCGATACATGCGATAATTCAATATTGTGTATTATGTTGTTATCTTGTCTTCAGAACAAAATTAAATTCAGCAGTTGTTGAACGTGTCGAAATTATGGACAGTCGATCCGATGGAGGTGCTGATGGAGGTGCTTCATATTTTTGCCTAGTCAGTGAAAACATGACTCAGACTTGCCATATTTGATGCAATTTGGAAGTGATACAGCAAAATTCGCGTTCGTAGATTACCGAATAGCGGAGAAAAGGGTTGCTACAAACTTGTTCAGAATTCGATGGATGACCAATATATTAGCCGATCTATAAATAGATCGGCTAATAAATATGCCGTATTCCTCTTGGCTTATTTTACTGGCAAATATGGATTTAGTGCAATGTGGCGGCTGCATAATAGCATCCATTGCATTCTCCCACTCACCGATTCATTTCCACATAATAGGTGGTCATTTCGACAGTTGTGCACATTTTATCTGGATAGAATAACAGTAATGCATTGACGATGTGTTAAATGATTGTTAAAGTAAATACAGCAATAGTACAGTTGAAACAGATAACTGGCGGCATACCCAAAGGCAGTATGATTGGACCGACCATTTTCCTGCTATATATTAATACTAAATTGAAGTGGCGCACCGCTCGCCGCTGTAGAATGTGAAGATGAAATTTCCGGAGATGTCATAACTTAATGTTGGATTTATAACTATTGTGTTGTTTTAATATACATATTGTAAATGGAATAAAATAAAATAATAACTAAATTTCATGAATTGCTGTGTTTTGTGAAATCTACTTCAATCATTCATGTATGCGATGGACATGTTCACAGGGCTCCCAGTAGTAATTAACTTTATATTCGGGATCATTTGATTGCTTTATTTTATTTTTGTTTGCAA
>CM055269.1:117709037-117781205 GCA_029237695.1 Conchocele bisecta
ACATTTACGTCGAAAATTTGTAAAAATAGTTTGTCCATCATGCTGAAAAAACTTCAATCTTACTTGAAGGATTGCTTTAATATTTGGCATCAGTACATTCCTCCTGAACATGTTGTGTTACTTCATATGCACGTTTATCATCTTTCATATTTTTCATTTTCCCCACCCCCAAATCCATCCTCACCCTTTTGCAACGTCCGCGCGTCCGTCCGTCCGCTGTCGTCCGCGTGTCGACCATCCGCTCGTCAGGCCGCGCGTCCGTCCGTCCGTGTGTTGTTACTTTTGGTACGTCAAAAAATATGTGGAAGAGTTTCTCCATTTATGTAATTTTCTTCAATCTTACTTGAAGGATTGCTTTAATATTTGGCGTTACAGTACTTTCTACCTGAACATGTGTTGATACTTCATGTGCACGTTTCATCATTTCTTTCATGTTTTTATATCTCACCCCACATCTTCAACCTTGCCCGTCCGCGCGTCCGTGGCCGCCTCCGTTCCTGTCCGTCCGTCCGTCCGTCCGTGTACTTTTACGTCGAATATTTGTAAGAGTTTCTCATTATGTAATATCTTCACTTTACTTGAAGCATTGCATTAATATTTGGACAGTACATTCTACCTGAACATGTGTGTTACTTCATATGCACGTTTATCATCTTTCATATTTTCATTTCCCACCACAATATCCTCACACTTGCCCGTCCACGCGTCCGTCCGTCCGCTGTCCGTCCGCATGTCCGTCCGTCCGTCCGTCCGTCCGCGCGTCCGTCCGGGCACACATTAGGGTACTTATGGGGTAGGGGGCGTGGTCTAAGACAATGGATTAGGGTTGGAACACAATGGAACTTAATCCGTACCCCGTAAGCCTATTGTGTCTTACGGGGTATTTCCTTTGATCTTTTATATAACAAGTACCCCCTAAGGTCCGAAATGTAAGTTCGTCCGAGCTTCCGTCCGTCCGTGTACTTTTACGTCGAAAATTGGTAAGAGATTCTCCATCATGCGATATCTTCAATCTCACTTGAATTATTGCTTTAATATTTGGACAGTACATTCTACCTGAACATGTGTGTTACATCATATGCACGTTTATCATCTTTCATGTTTTCATTTCCCATCCCCATTATCCTCACCCTTGCCCGTGCCGGTTGTCCGTCCGTCCGCGCGTTGTCGTCCGTCCGCGCGTGTCCGTCCGTAGTTTCTCCATCATGCGATATCTTCAATCTTACTTGAAGTATTGCTTTAATATTTGGACAGTACATTCTACCTGAACATGTGTGTTACTTCATATGCACGTTTATCATCTTTCATGTTTTTATATGTCACCGAAACATCCTCACCCTTGCTCATCCGCGCGTCCGTCCGCGCGTCCGTCCGTCCGTCGGCGCGTCCGCCATCCCGTCCGCGCGTCCGTCCGTCCGTGTACATTTACGTCCGTCCGCGTGTCCGTCCGTCCGGGTATCCATCAGCCCGTGCGCGTGTCCGTCCGTCCGTGTACGTTTACGTCGAAAATAATTAAGAGTTTCTCCATTATGTAATATCTTCAACCTCACTTGAAGGATTGCTTTACTATTTGGAAAGTACATCCTACCTCAACATGTCTGTCACTTCATAGGCACGTTTATCATAGTTCATGTTTTCATTTCCCACCCCAGTCTTACTTGAAGGATTGCTTTAATATTTGGACAGTACATTTGCTTGAACATGTGTCTCTTCATATTCATGTTATCATCTTTCATATTTAAATTTCCCACCCCAACATCCTCACCCTTGCCCGACCGCACGTCCGTCCGTCCGTCCGTGTGTCTCCGTCCGTCCTTGCACATTTTCTTCGAAACATTTCATATGCATGTTTAGCGTCTTTCATATTTTCATTTCCCATCCCAACATGCTCACCCTTGCGTGCATGCGTGCGTCCGTCCGTGCATCCGCCCGTCCGTCCGTGTACATTTACGTCGAAAATTTGTAAGAATTTCTCCATCATGTAATATCTTCAATCTTACTTGAAGGATTGCTGTACATCCTACCTGAACATGTGACACTATATATGCACGTTTACCATCTTTCATATTTTCATTTCCCATCCCCAACATCCTCACCCTTGCCCGTGTCAGTTGTCCGTCCGTCCGCGCGTTTCCGTCCGTAGTTTCTCCATCATGCGATATCTTCAATCTCACTTGAATTATTGCTTTAATATTTGGACAGTACATTCTACCTGAACATGTGTGTTACTTCATATGCACGTTTATCATCTTTCATGTTTTTATATGTCACCGAAACATCCTCACCCTTGCCCGTCCGCGCGTCCGTCCGTCCGCGTGTCCGTCCGTCCGTCCGCGCGTCCGCCATCCCGTCCGCGCGTCCGTCCGTCCGTGTACATTTACGTCCGTCCGCGTGTCCGTCCGTCCGGGTGTCCATCAGCCCGTCCGCGTGTCCGTCCGTCAGTTCCTTCAGTTTACATGAATAACTCTTCAGTTAGATTCGCGGGCTAAATGGAGAACAATAATTGTATTTCCTGATAGCAATCGAACCGGTATATATTCTCAGAATAAATTGCAAACTTTGTATGTCTTGATCAACTTTTACAACTTGCTCTGCCCATTTTCATCAGACACCTTACCTGCGTATATGCTCTGTCTGATCAGATTACGCGGATGTTGTCACACACTGCATATACATGCTTGCACCCATTTTAAACGCAACATGGATTTGGAGACGGAAATTTACAATGTGTGTCATTAATGATGTTTGGCTCACACAAAGTATGGACTCTTGATTAACCTGTACATATGTACATGCAATGACAGTTTGGTCGTTCCAATACAAGTATGTTTGTCTTCACGTGGTAATCAATTCCAATGACAGGTTTATGATGATACGTACATGCCTAAAAACAGAATCTCCCCGTATTGTGTCCATATATTTGAACCGATGTAACCAAACTAGAAAGTACGCGAAGTTAACCTGGGAAACTCATATGTATGAGAAAATGACAGTTGTAACCAGCATAGGTTCTAATCACTGTCCTCATGTCCATTATGGTCGCTGTAACATTCACAGCAATAATAAATCCGAAATGAAAGAATAAAATACTTTAGTTATGCATGTACTTACCGCCACTATAATATGCACAACATGTAGCATACATGTATACATCTCCAAAGGAGCGGGAGGGGACATGGATCAGGTTATATACGGACATATCCGGATAGGATATATCAGTGATATGTAACGTCTGATGATGTAAGCCGATGCACACACTGTTAGTCTACGTTTGATGGTGTAGTTGTGGAATATTTGTGGGGCATTTTAATTTAATATACAAGTATCCCAAAAAGGGCAGAAGGTAATATAGATAAGGGTCTACACTGATACGTGAAATAGGTTATACAAAGTCTGATAACATCATGAAATGCATACAGTTAATGCTTGAGGGTGTATTTTTATATGTTCTAAACGTATTTCCCATATGTGTTACATATGTTTTACAGGATCCAGGGGCGGATCCAGCATTTTGGGAACGGGGGTGGGGTTGTCCTATTTCCGAGATCCACTGAGTAGAGCGAGTATGTTAGGATGGGTACGGGGGCATGTCCTCCCGGAAAAACATTGAAATCTAGATGTCCGGAAATGCACTTTCCTGTGTTTTACAGCATTTAAATTCAGACTCCCAACTGGCAGTAAACTTTCATCTATGTAAATTCCGTTGCTGAACTCCGGAACACCCCCCCCCCCCCACCACCTCCATGCATTCATGCGCGGATCCAGGAGGTGGGTCAACCGGGTCGGACCCACCCCTGTTCCCGGCAAACTAAAAACAAATATCAAAACTGGGTGGAGTGTAATGTTTAGCATGTTCAGGGGGTAACCATGGTAACGCATCTGACGAGTTATCTCAGCCCCGTACAGGCACCGGGGCGGGATCAACTGATCCTGAGAATAGTGCTGCAGTAGCCATTGCTTGTCGTAAAAGGCGACTAAACTGGCTTAACGATTGAGTTCATACTTTCCGGAACCCACTATACCGGATTTGGCCCTCATGTACATTTTTGGCTTTATTGTATGTGAGAGTTGAGTCGGGCTATGCCCCATATATAAAAGTAAGATTAGCTCTAATCCTATTACTTTTAGGGGATGGGATAAATGATGCTGGTGTGGCGAGGGCCTGGCACCAGATCAGGTTGTTCTAATTTCGGGACTGAATATATATTTTGATTGTAAATATTGAGTTCTGAAGTTGGGATTTACCCCCCTCGGACAGGTGGATACGGGACTCGACCCCGTTGACCCGTCTGCGTGTAGACTCCCTGAGGCTTGTACCTCTATGTCAGAAAAGCGGACGTTAAACCCTATCTCACTCACTCACTGACGAGTTATCTTGCCTAAGCACACATATAGAACTGTATATTAAACATATAGCGCTTGGGGGTAATTTCACTCACCGCCTGTAAAAGCATAAACATTGGAATCACACATTGAGTTACAATGTCTTTAACGACTGGATCGTCTTCTCACCAACTTGTCAACACCCGTTGACCATTTTGTTTTTTCTGACAGGAAAGGAAACATGATAGCGGGGTCAAAAATCATCACGTCACAACAGACACAGAGCCGCATCACACTTCATTTACATGTGTCCTGCCACACAAAATAATCATTCCAAACTGCAGATCTTGGCTGTGCACTAGAGCCCATGTGTAAACACTGTCTCCACAAGCATATGCACTTTTCTCCGGACTATGGGTACCGACCCGGAAGCAGTCTATCCGTGTACTGAGGTCTGTCAGAATGGGGCAAATGTGAAAAAAAAAGAAATATAAGCTCAGACATATCAAGTAGCCAGTTTGCAATGAGAACCAAGTGGCTTTTATGAAATCTGCCACTATGCGATTAAAATGTGCACACACGAATCACATGATGTAAATCCCGCATTCTCATGTTCCGAGGGCACGGCCGATGCAGTCTGTTCGTAAAAAGTCCATATTCATGCAGTTTTTGACATTTTGTAATGAAATAAAAAGTACTGGACAGACATTTGATGGTACTTTGTGCAGAATGTGAAATATTAATACAGGCCTTTAAAGACAATGGACAATTTCCGAAAATTAAATAAATTATTAAATTTTAAATTAAAATTTCAAATCTCGGAACCAAATGGGTTAAATCAGGTAAAATGGGTAGTGGGAGAAACAGGAATTTTGTTCGGTAATTAGTGTCATATGAACATAGCCTTGGGCCAATTTTCAGTCTTTGCAATATGAAGAAATATGATTAATTTATCATATTTTTGTGCAACTTTCTGAATTTGAACAATTTGTAAATGTATATGGTCTTCTTTTATTTCTCCATTTAAATACATATACCATTTCAAGGGAAAAAACTGTATATACATGTATAGAGAAACATGAAACATGTACATGTACATATGAAGAAATAATAAAAAAAATAAAAAAGTTTCGCTGCAAATTTCTGAAATATTTTGAACACAACAACATATAAAAACATGAACTACTACATGTGTGTAATGTCAAACCCAGTAAATCACTTAATGGAATCACTTGTTTTGTAAATCACTTCAGTAAATCACTTAAAAACTACATGTAATAATGTTGTTTATTGAATATGTACACGGGGTGAGTGGTGTAGACCATTTGGCATTAAGATGAATGTTCCATGACGTCACGCGCGATCATAACTTGACGTAATCTAGATGTGTAGTAACTGTGATGCTGCGTCCGCGTACTCCATGGTAGTCATCTCTCCATTCTCCAGGCGCATCTTCGGAGCGTTCAGGCGATGTTCGATCAGTCGGTAGAGTCGGCGCTTCACTGGGCAACACCCCCGGCCTCGTACTGCAGCATCCTGACGTAGTCCGTCAAGGGTGTGACATCCACGGGAACGTCCTCTGCTCCGACGTCTTCCAGGGCCTCGAACCAAACGTCTTCCACATCCTCTTCACACCATGAACCTATAACCACCAATGACAAGACTCTGCCCACCAAACTTGTTACGGACAAACTGTGTTTCAACCTGTGCATTCGCCATAATAGTAGATCTATTCTGTATCTGACAAGTGTGCATACAGAAGTGAATATGATGAACAAAAAATAATCCATTTTGTCATAAACTAATTACCAAATTATCACTTTTAGGCGGGCCCTAATTATAATATATTTAATCACTTATTACTCAAATGTTTTTATAGAACATCAAAGTAATATATAATAAAAGGAGAAGTAACATGCATCACAGTCAGTTTGAAAACAACAATTAAAGTAATATATCATAAAAGGAGAATTAACATGCATGCATACAGCCTACATTTAATACCAATTAAAATTAATCTCGCAGTCAGTTTGCACACAACAATTAAAACAGACTATAGCTATCAACCGCTATGAGTATCGCCTGGTCAACTTACATGTGAAAATCGATAGTGGGAGAAATAGGAATGCTGGACATCGAAAAGTGGGAGAAACAGGAATAAACCGTACTGTTGACCCTGCCGGTCAGTTGTATTAATAGGGTATAGACTAAATATTGAAATAAAACTGACCATTAACCTAATAGGTGATTAAGAGAATGTTGCATCACAGGTTGCTGGCCAGTAGAGAAAGAAGTTGAAAAGTTCAGTCGCTGGTGTCATTCAGTGACTAGCAGTCAAACTGTAACAAGGTAGACTCTGTGATCTGGATTACCTTTATATACCTGGATTTACCTGGAATTATGAAGGGAGACAGGAAGCGCAATACTTTCTTCAAGAGAAGAGGAAAATCTATAACCAGCAGTGGCAAATCTGCTGCAGTTTCATTGGGCAATTTTGGAGATCAGGATGAGCCACCTCCGACAGTAGCACCGTCAACATCAGAACAATGTCAACAACTACCTATAGCAAGTTCTGAACCAGCTCAAATTCTGAGACCTAGGAAAATAGGACACTTACCGAAACAGCCTGTGTCTGATGGCATGCGTATCATCAACAACTACAAGTTGGTCGACATGATGAATTTCATCTATCAACTGCACGAGGAGCACCAACCGACTTGTCGTGGGCTTCAGCTGGAGATAGCGCCTGAAATAAAGCAGGGAATGGCATGGAGATTTGCATACCATTGCAAAGGATGCCGCTATAAATCATCTGAATATAAACTATTCAGAGAGATCGAGCAAACGCACAAACCTGGACCAAATCTTGCCCTGATAAATTACGAGCTACAGTCAGTTTTACTGGACATGCCAAAGGGGCCGAGGCGGACACGGTACTCATGGCAGGCCTAGACATACCACCGCCCACTGCAACATCCATGCAGAAGACGGCTAACAAGGTCGCATGGCAAGTAACACAATTAGCAAGAGAGGATATGGCTAGCAGGCTGGATGAAGTTAAGGTAGCCAACCAAGCCAGGGGGGACAAGGGTACGAGGGTTGTACTTCCAACCTAGCGGCTGTGGCATCGCATTCAGAATACGAGATGGGTAAGGCAATGGCAGATGATATTTTCATGAAGGGCATGCTAGTGCGCTATGCAATAACAGACGGAGATGCGGAAGTGCCATGGGGTTCAACGACTTCTGCTCAACACTTATTCCCAAATGGCAGGTGACGCGGATGGCGGACACAATCCACCTGAGCAGCACACAGTTCAAGCGCTGTAATGCTGCCGAATTCAGCAGAGGAATGTTTGTAGATGCCAGGACGAAGGAGATCTACAAGTCCAGTCGGTTGATACTGAGCAAGGACATCAGAGCCAGATGCAATATCGTCAGAGGGTATCGTCAACAATACTGAAATATAAATGTGGCATTGCAGACTCTATACGACAAAAGCGGAGTCGCATGTCGGGAGGGCTCGACTTCTCTGCACGTACAAACTTTCAAAGGGACTATAGTAAGCGGCCGGAGGTTATTCGAAGGCGCCATCTGAAAAGAGGCTACGTGGAGAAGGCACATTTCCAGTACAAGCAATATGGGAGCATCTCGGACTACAGGAAAGGACAACTAGACGATGTTGACCACAGTTACTCCAAAGGACAAAAGTTGCCACAGGACCATGATCAGGTGCCGTCAACATCAGGAGATGCCTAGGGGATCCCATGATTACGAGACGGGGTATTCCTTGCTGCATGGCTGACAGTATTATCTGCCTTGTACTTAGTACTAGATGGAAACACTGTCAGTCAGGTAGCGGGGTATTTGTTTGTGAGGTAGTGGCTGTGTGGTTTTAACAAACATCGCCAGTCATTATCAGCAGACGATTACCCATACCCAAATGCTGCAAATGGGATCCACAAACAGAAGATAACATTGAATGTGAGTAACAAAGAGGGCATTATGGAATTTGCAATCGGCCAGTGTATACCCAGATGAGCTTGCGTGTTTCGACGACCAGAATTAACCGAAATTTCTCGCTGGGTATGCACTGGTTGCAAACTCAATAAGGTACCTTTTATACAATTGCATGTACACGGTCGCTGCATGTTGTCTGTCTTTAACATGTTAATTAATTATCTACTTACTACACCATCAAATTAACCAGGCAGTCCGGATAGGCGCCATGCCCGACACAAGTCATTCTGGAAACACCATTTTCTGCCATTATTTGTGGCCCGAGTCTCAAAGCAGAGATGTTCTACATTAATACAAAGTTTATTATTGCACAAGTGGCTGCAATCTACAGTTGCAGCCACATGGATATGGCCCTGTGCAGCCATTAGTGCCACTCTGTAGGCCCAACAGACTAACTGCTGAACTTTTATTTCATCTGGCTGCAGAACATTTTTGTCAATGTTGATTTTTCTGTCAAACAGGGCTGCTCTGATGGGCTGCTCTGACGGGCCAAAGACACAGATAGAACTGTATATTAAACATATATAGCGTTTGGGGTAATTTCATGCACCGCCTGTAAAAGCATAAACATTGAAATCACACATTGAGTTACAATGTCTTTGACGACTGGATCGTGTCGTCTTCTCACCAACTTGTCAACACCCGTTGACCATTTCGTTTTTCTGACGGGAAAGGAAACATGACAGCGCGGTCAAAAATCATCACGTCACAACAGACGCAGAGCCGCATCACACTTCATTTACATGTGTCCTGCCACACAAAATAATCCATTCCAAACTGCAGATCTTGGCTGTGTACAACATAGGCGGCGGAAGCCGAACATTATTGGGGTGGCCCAATGTTGAGGGCCCGAAGGGCCCGATAGCGCTAGGGGGTCCGGGGGCATGCCCACCCCCCCCCCCCCCCAGGACATTTTGAAATCCAAGTGGTGTGAAACGCCATTTCCTGCATTCTCAGCAAAGTTCTCAGCAAAGTTCCCAAAAATCCAAAATTTACAGAATTATTGGGGGCTAGCCCCCCCCCAAACAAAGTTATTGGGGGGGCCTAGGCCCCCCCCGCCTCCCCCCCCCCCCCCCCCCCCCCCCCTCCCCGCTTCCGCCGCCCCTGTACTAGAGCCCCTGTGTAAACACTGTCTCCACGTGCATTAATAAACCACATCAGTGCACCCGAACCTGCCTCAAAGCACCTGCAACACAAACATATGCATTTTTGTTCGGACTAGGGGTACCGACCCGGAAGCAGTCTATCTGTGTACTGAGGTCGTCTGCTCCGCGTAGGAATATACATTGGCACTACTTTGCCGAGGTGTACCGAATGCTAATAGCACGGGTAGTTAGTTGTCTCTTGGAGGTCATTTAATTCTCATGCTGACTGTACGGAGTGCACATCATATCACTGTTTGGTAAGTTCACCTGTGTTCTTACTGCACTTTAGTGCACTTGGTCTTGTCCCTTTACAGAGATTCATACCCTGCCCAAACTACACGAGTAGCCTGCGATCTACGTGTGTGTATCCAGTATCAATACGGGGCCATAGGAGCTTTATGGGATGAACGAAAACCCGATGTGATAATCCAGTTACACTGAGGATCTGTATGAATCTAAAAGGAATGACAGCATCCATGTGTTCAGTCAACGGAAGAAACGTCATTTACCTTTGACCGGCTCGCTAATTGTAAGTTACTAATCCACATGTAGGCTGGGAACCATTTTTCAACCATTGGAAGTACGGACTGGTTTTGTGATTGGTTGTGTCACTTATCTGAATAGGTAATCATGAATTAAATATTGTAAATTACATTAATATGGGCTATTTCTTGCCATTGTTCATGTTAATGTGACTTTCCATGCTGAAAGTCTGCACAGGCACTGTCGATCTTGCACAAAAACACAATCAGCTGGTGAACAGCAAGGTAAATCACGAAACCAGTCAAAGGTAGCCTAATTTACGTCACTTCCGTTGGTTGAAAAAAACAACAAGGAAAACAAGATGGCGAATGTCTCACCTTCCCATATACTACACTGGGGGTAAGGTGATATCCGTAACTGCCGTTACGGACATCCCAAGATGGCGGACGTGAAACGAGGTAAGTTGAAATATCGCGATTTTCGACTGTTTACGCTTCGTGCTTTTAATGGCATTCGATGGTTAGCCCAATATGTGTATATACTATGATTTTAATGCCTATGTATTTCCCAAATGTTGCTTAATCCGCTTTTATAGACGTTTGATATTTCACCGATGATACGGGTAACGGAGCGCAGAGACATCCGTAACTTTGACTGTATTTCTGTAAATGATGCCCGTAACTGTAGAAAGATGCCCGCAACTATGAACGATGCCAGTAACTGTCACGTCATTTTTAGCGTGCCTTCTGAGGAAAGGGATGCTTATGGCATAACCACTGCGTCGTATGCATCCGTCCGTCTGTTTGGCAACTGATTTGGTATACAAAACCAGCAGCAATGGCCGAGTGGTTGGGGCGTTGGACTTTAGATGTAAAGGCTGTGAGTTCGAATCTCGCTACAGTGAAAACTATTGTAATTGCAAAAATGGTTAATAAATCGTATATGAAGGATATTAACCAAATGTACTGTCATTGTATCCCCCAGACGTCGTCACGCCGCCGCCGCCGCGTCCGCCGCCGCCGCACACACTTTCGTGTCCGGGCTATAAGTCTGAAACCGTATGGAATATTTTAACGAAACTTCCATTCATGCATAGATAACGAGTCAACGACGTGTCGCTCACAAGAACCACAACTTTCGGGTCGCTAATTTTGGAGTTATTCCCCTTTGTTGATTTTTTGTTCGTGTCCGGGCTATAAGTCTGAAACCGTATGGAATATTTTAACGAAACTTCATTCATGCATAGATAACAGTCAACGACGTGTCGCGCACAAGAACCACAGCTCTCGGGTCGCTAACATGTCGGCAGGGGGATACAATGCGGTCGTGGGCGACTGTCGTTCTAGTTTATTAATCATATTTGCAATCTAAACTTACAATTAAACAAAAAACACTTGTTGAATGGAGCTAGATTCAAACCCACAGTTTTTTCGTCACGAAAAAAAAAAAGTATTAGTAAATATTGCACAAAAGGGTACATTTGTGTATGTTCAAAACATGTGGAATAGTTACATAATTAGTTACCCGTGCAATATATGTAAACAACATATTTACTTAAATTGAGGGCACCCATCTTTAAATACTTTTATATATTTTGCAGGAAAGTTCAGATGTTACCACTGCAGGTTCTTCTCGGACGCCACAGCCGTTATCGAGCACACAATTGCGTCACATAATGTCGAAAACACGAACTTTAGTATGAGACAATATATGTCTTAGATGACGAACTTGGGACAAATACATTAAAATCTATATATTCATTTCCCAACAAAAATAAGCGATTTGTCCAACAAACTTAAAGAGGGATTGAATCCCGTTATTCGCGAAGATGGTCACGAATTCAAAATCGTCGATGACGCCGTCGTCCACGTGAGATCTGAAATAAACCGTTAAGTTGGGAAAAAAACAGAACAATCGTCATCGCTAAAATGATTTTGTTTAATTCATATTAGTCGACTGATTGATTGATTGATTGATTGGAGATGATCGAGCGATTGGTTGATTGTCCGATTAAGTTATGTACCTTTCAACTGGCTCTACCAGAAACACGACAATCGTCATAGCTAAAATTATTCTGTTTAATTTATATTAGTCGACTGATTGATTGATTGATTGATTGATTGATTGGAGATAATCGAGCGATTGGTTGATTGTCCGATTAAGTTATGTACCTTTCAACTGGCTCTACCCGGTCGTCGACGTCACCTGTCGAGTTGGGCACCGTATGGATAGTAGGAACCTCACTAAAATGGTACACTGTTCTGCTTAATGCCACCCATAATGAACTGTTTACCTGTCGAGTTGGGCACTTCAATTTACCTGTCGAGGAGTTGGACACCGTATGGATAGTGGGAACCTCACTAAAATGGTACACTGTTCTGTTTATTGCTACCCATAAAGAACTGTTTACCTGTCGAGTTGGGCACCGTACACAAGTGTACGGGATATGCCTAGTGTCAGCGATGGCGCTCCTATACGTCTGGATAGCGATTCCTGAAATAAAATAACATGGATTAACATTTTGATTTGTCCGATTAAGTCATGGTTGATACGCATGAAATACAAATAAAAATGGCCGATTGATTGGGTGAAAAATGGTGTATCTGGTGGACAGTCTAACTCCCGGTCGGATTGTACAAAACTGACATTGTATTGTATTGTATTGATAACTGAATAATGGAATAAATTATTTTTCTGGGATGCATGAATGCAAGCTTAATTGAGACACATCATGTGATTTTGTACCTTCGGACATCTGCGTAATTTCACAAAATACAATATTGTTTCGTAATACAATTCAAAATTTGACAATAATATCAGATTACGTTATCTGACGTTTTGGTCAACTTCAGACGTCATTTACGGAAAATATCATAAATGTTGTACTAACCGACATACTTACCTGTACCACATGTGCGATGGGTCCACCCGTGGCAGCCGTCACACTCGTACGGAAGAAGAGCAGACAATGCAGACGATGTCCATAACTCTAAGTTGGACAGTATTTTTTAAGAAATATGTAATTTGCTATCTATCTATCATACGTTCATAGAGAGAAGTGTGCTGCAATCTTTTTTTTTTTTTTTTTGCTTACATTTAACGGCGGCACTGGCTCTAGGACCTTGCATGCCGTCTCCCAAGAATGGGAGAAAGAACGGAGGTAGAGATTTTTTGAGAGAAGCCGGTAATTCGTATTTACAGAGCAACTACGAATTATCGGTACCCATTCACAGCTGGGTGAACTGGAGCAGTGTGGATAAAGTGTCTTGCTCAAGGACACAACGCAGCGCCTCCGGTGAGGCTGCAATCAGATTTTGGAGGGGGAGGGGGAAATTGGTTGAAATTTGACATTTTGGCCGACTTCCGTAAAAACACGAATCGAATCACGGAAAAACCCGCACGCTGAAGAAATGTGGTTCAACAGTTTCGAGTTGATTTCTTCGAAGAAACATTCAAAACAATTAATTTTCGTCATTGGAAGAATAAATTGTGGCAATTTTCATTGTTTACGTGTGTATAGTGTGTGTTTATTTATTTGACTAACATTGTACATGATGTAAGCGACCCGCGCACCTGCGTTTACATTTGAAGAATCGAAAGTAGAAATTACTGCCTTTTCACAAGACCAGGCTCGTCCCAGAACACTAAAAAGCTTGGTAAAAAGTATTGGCGTATAGTGATATACAGTCTGATGTACCAAGTTCATCAAATACGACCAGTGTATGCACAGATCAGCGGAAATTACTAGGTATGTTGTATTGTTGAGTTTTTGACAATACCCCACCCATAGTTTTGTGTGTGTAATATTTTGCACGAGTCGCTTGTTTATGAACTTTTGAGCAAATTTCTTTTTTTTGTTTCGGATTTTGCTGCCCATGCACGTTGTGTTTGGAGAATAAAGAAAGTTGTTTGGTACCGAAATAGTGAGTCATGCTTGTTGAACACAGTGTTATATAATAATTTTGAAGGGACCTGAAGTATTTCTAAGGGGAAAAAGTGTCGCCCGATGTGGGGTTTGAACCCATGACCCCCGTAACACTAGCACGGCGCTCTTACCAACTGAGCTAACCGGGCGATCATGTCTCAACACCACACCGAACACTACACTCCTCCCCTTCTTATATTTGGGAACCAGGCATCAACCTCACAGCTTCATGAGGAGTATAGCCTGCAACCCAAAGTACACCCAGGCACAATCCTGTTTACTTCTGACACCATTGAAGTATTTCTAAGGGGAAAAAGTGTCGCCCGATGTGGGGTTTGAACCCATCACCCCCGTAACACTAGCACGGCGCTCTTACCAACTGAGCTAACCGGGCGATCATGTCTCAACACCACACCGAACACTACAGACCTCCCATTGTTTGTGTATTTCCTATATGTCCAATTGTATATATTCCCATCATATATATCCTATATTTATATAATGCTGCAGTGTGCGTGTGTTCCGTATGTTAGGTTCACTGTGTGTTTGTGGATGTGGTGTTTGTAAGTGTCATGTGAACAATCTGGGAGGAATATATTTGTGTTCAATGATGGCTGTGTCTTGGTTCATGACATGCCAGCAGTAGTGAACTAAGACGACTATTTCACCAATGGCAAAGGTAGGATAAAAAAGTACCTGAGTTATAGGACTGGTAAACCGTAAAATCTGACTGCTGGACTGAGTTTGACCGGATAACCCAACTCCGGAATCGAGCCCAAGTATCAAATACTCAATTCCTGGAGAGCCAGTATTCCACAAACTGGATAACCCAATTTCGGAATCGAGCCCGAGTATTAAATACTCCGACGGTTGACCGGGAGCCCATACCAAGTTTTTAATTTCAAACGAACTTGAGTACCAAATCCTCAAACTCGGGTGGGATGGTAAACCTTCATCCCGAATCTTGTTTGCAAACAAACTCTGGTAGTAAGAATGAAAGAGTAAGCAGTAACACCCTTGCAATGACAGATACTTGTGCTAGAGCAGAGAAAAAACTGGGGAGGTTCATTGAGGAAATGGATGTAGGACCAATTTGTCCCCGGAACGATGAGCTACTGATATCACTGTTTCGCAGGTGGAGGATGGAGAGAAAAACAGGGGGGTGCAGGTTGGGTAAGCAGTCCAAGATTCCACGATAAAGGAACATATGTATCGGGTGCGGGCAATGTAGATGTGTGTCCAGTTGCAGACAGGGAGCACATGTGTAGCGAACATGTGTATCCGGGTGTGGGCAAGGAGCAAGTCGGACGATTGCATGCAAGGTACATATGCATATGTTGTCGGGTGCGGGCAATAAAGGTAGATGTGTGTCCGGTTGCCGGCAGGGAGCAAAACAGATGGCAAAAAAATATGGCAAAACATCTACCTTAAAGGTACATGCCCACGAAGTAGGTTACAATATAGTGATACATATACATTTGTATATTCTGTACGCGTGACATTTTCTGGCAAAATAAACTTTCATTCACCATTACCCCACGTATTGATTGGCATTATTATACATTTTATTTTAGACGAAAATTTTCACTGATATCAGGGACGATAACCGTGTTTCCTTAAAATGTTAACGAACATTACTATTTATTCTCTGTATTTATTTTTTTGCTGTGCAATGATCATACTTTACAATCTGTCGAAAATATTATTTTTTCAGGTAACGCATTTCATTAGTATAAATAAGTAAAAAATATCATGCCTCATTTGCATATGAAAATAGCCTGATACCAACGCGCGTCACTATCAGTAAAATAAATATTACTAAATGACTATATCTGTTTTCCGGACACTTGTAATTTTTAGAACTGGTGGAATAGTGACACAAATTATACACTGATTTAATTCCTATAAAGAACATTGTGTGCTTACTGAGTAGGCATGTACCTTTAATTGTTAATAACTCCATAAAAGTATGTACGTGTGTTCGGTTAAAGAATGTGATAACCGTGTTTTCTTAAAATGTTAACGTACATTACTATTTATACTCTGTATTTATTTTTTGATGTGCAATTATCATACTTTATTACACTCTTGCAAATTGTTTGCACGGGTTTCGCTGTGAGAGAAAACCCGTAATCAACTCTTTACAAATAATACACCGTGAAGAGAACACCCGTAATTGCGTGCCTGTTTTCTTGGAAACCACAAGCTACCATGCAAAATGTTTAATTTTATTAGTCAAAACAAAGTTATTCTAAAATTTGGAAAGGGTCTCGACTAATTTAGAATGTTAATGTGATTGAACACATTCCAAACATGCACTCAAATATATCTGGTTCATAGAAACAGCTGCGTAATTTGGATTTCAAAAAGTTTACATGACGTGACATTTGACGTCGCACAACGTAACGTCAAACCGCGGAAAAACACGTCGTTGTATAACTATTCATGCACACATCACAATTCTTTTATTATAATCTTAAAAATAGACTAAATGTGCATATGTATCCGCCGTGGAAGTGTAATAAATAGGATATTTCATCGTACAGTTTTGAATAGCAGAAATAATACACTCGTATCCGTCGGCGTCCGTGCAAGCAACTCGTTCGCTAAGCTCAATCGTTCCTTACGCGGAAGCCGACGCACACTCGTGTATTATTTTCCGCTATTCAAAATGTACAATGGAATATCCTCTAGTATAAATAATTAAAAAAATACCATGCCTCATTTGTATATGAAAATAGCCTGATACAGAGTGGCCTGCGGTTCTCTTACCAGGCGAATTGCAATTCCTGGAGCGCAGGATTGCAATTCGCGTTCCCATTAATTGCAATTGGACCGCAATCGGACTGCAATCATGTGACTGCGGTCCAAAGAGTTGGTTGCGGAATTGCAATACTTATAGCGCAGTTAGCGCTGCGCTCCGCTTTTAATTGCAATTAACGCTCCTTTTTGTCTGTAAACTGCGAAAGAATGACCGCTTTACGCTGCGCTCTGCGGTAAAACCAGTGGACCGCTCTGCTTAACCAATGCGGCAATACAATCGAAATAGTTGACAAACGTATCCGTGTTCCAATCCAACATTTTATCCCATCTATCTAATTCAAAGTGACTAGAAAGTCAGCGGTATTTGTGATCTGTTTTTTTGGTGCGCAAATATAAATCGGCAGGTTATTGCAAGACAAACAGTGAAACATTGACCTTGACAATTTCTTGGACAAAACAAAATGTCGTCACTCACTCACTGCCGTTCCGAATATCAAGAACAAATTAATAGACACCACCATACTGACAATATATTTATTTTCATATAAAAGCAAATGATAATGTGTGGTCTACGGTATAATATAGCAAAATAAAGTATCAATTTTGCGTTTTGTTTACGTTTTCGTCGGTATCAAATTACGTTTTCCTATTATGTTGACATTATTTCGACGCAATCCTATAGTCGACATGACAATTTCTGAGATCAACACAACTTTTCATGTCTTTCAATTTCAAGCTGCAAGGAGACTGTGAATTGCATATTAACCATAATAACATGGTGAACATATTGATAATAATTTTAAAAGAAAAGCATATTTTAATTTTCGAAACCTGATAATAAAAAAAATATTAAAATTTATTTTTATTTAAAAGGAATTAGATTTCTATTACTGCAAACGTTCTGTTCTGGCTGTTGATTTCTATTGGCCCAAATCAAATTTTGTGAAGATAATATTTATTCCGGTGATAGCCATTTCTTTAAAATAAAACGGTTTACTTGTGTCACAGAGTGAGAAAGATAAATAACGGCCCGGAATCGAACCAGGGACCTCATGTCTACCGTACCATGCCCATGGCTCTACCGAGCAAGCTAACAAGGCACAGATCATACACACTTCATCCCCATGGTCAGTTGCGTACTGTGACATTCTTCTCCGCCAAATTGAAATTCGTCCTCAAATTCTATGTTTAATTTTTGTCTCCGAATTCCATATGTTTGGGTACAATTTGGGAGTATTTATCAGTCGCGGTCCTTTGTTGGGCAACAGAATACTCAATTATCGTCCGTACCCAGAGTTCCGGTGCTCCATAGGTTTTTCCTGCAGAGTACCGGATCGGATCTCATTCGCGCTTTAGCTATTAATTGTGACATATTTTTCTGTACTTATTACACAGAAATGAATAAGTATAATACTGACATTTCTTTCAATTGAAAAATACAGAAAATATGTCGCAATTAACAGTTGAAGTGCAAATCGGATGTGATTTGGTACTTTGCAGGGGAAACCTACGGAGAGCACCATTATAAACTCTCGGTACGGACGATGCGGAAGTATTCTGCAGAGTTACTTCCCGCAACTACGTTGGGTGCTAAATGTCACAGGGTGAGAAAGATGTGCACCAGCCCGGAATCAAACCGGGGATCTCTGGTTTACCACACCATCGCTCTACCTGCTGAGCAAACCGGGGGCACAAATACACACTTATTCACCATAGTGATCACTTCATTCAACCAAAAATTCACAAGCTAGAAGTTATGCCAAATTATTACAGTCAATGTCACAGATTATGCTCTTGGCGACATTAGCGGACACAAATTTGTCCATCAATTTGATAAAATAAACAACGGAATCTGACAGATAACACTACGACGGCGCATGGAAACATCATTATTCTGGTACTTGGAATCAAAATGGTGGATATTAAGATCAATATGTGAGGCGCTGACGGAACCTTTAACATTTTTTATCACGATAGCAGCTACAGGGATTGTTGGGACGCATTTATTTAGAGGAACAAGAGATTACAATGGATTGGATAATATACTAAGTGACATTTTGTTCTAACGTACACGAACATAGAGGATTAAATTTGCGACAATGTTGGATTCTGGATTTTGTGGACAGGTGACAGAAATCGGAGCTGGATAAGAACCGACAGACGTGATTCTGAATATACGTGCTTGGTCTGTGGTTTTTCTTCCAGATCATGTCATGCATGTTTTAATTTCACGTCGTGTCAAAGCAGCACTATTGAATATTAATATTCATGGATTATCTCCCCCTTTTCAAGTTAGAATTTTCCAATTTTGTCTTGTAGCTCGTAAAACTTTTAAACCCTAATAGCTACACACCTGAAACTTGGTATGTCCTTATGATGAGTAGATTTGCAAAGTTTATTTTCATTCGACCCCGAGTCGTGGATTATCTCCCTCTTTTTTAATTAGAATTTGAAAATTTTGCCTTGTAGCTCGTAAAACTTTTGTAATAGCTACATCACTGAAATTTGATATGTAGCTTCCTTATGATGAGTAGATGCGGAAAGTTTATTTCGATTTTTGATTCGAACCCCGTGTCATGGATTATCTCTCCCTTTTGGACACTGGAATTTTGCCTTGTTTACTATCAAAGCGATAGTGGGGTATCCGTGTTTCCTATGAACACATTTTCTAGTTTAGTTATCTCCCTTTGTTTTTTCGTGCACTGATTTGTCCGAGCATAACGCGAACACCCTTTGCAATATTGTTTATGAAACTTAACACATGCATAGGTCTCACTGGACAGGGCGGAGCTAGCGTTAAAGGTACATGCCCACTCAGTAGGCACAAAATGTTCTTTATGTCAGAGACATCATCGGAGACATTTTCTGGCCAGATCATTTACCATTACCCACGTATTGTTTGGCATTATTATACATTTTATATCAGAAAGAAAATTTCCACATTGATATCAGGGACGATAACCGTGTTTCCTTAAAATGTTAACAGAACATACATTTATTCTCTGTATTTGTTTTATTTTTTGATGTGCAATGATCATACTTTATAATCCGTCAATTTTTTTTTCAGTTGATGCATTTAATTTAATAGTATAAATAATTATAAAATATGCCCCATTTGCACATGAAAATACCGATACCACCGCGCGTCACTATCAGTAAAATAAATATTACCAAATGATTATATCTGTATAGCGGACACTCGTAATTGTTTATAACTAGTGGAATAGTGACAATTATTACACTTATTTAATTCCCATAAAGAGCATTTTTAGCCTACTGAGTGGGCTTGCACCTTTAAAAATGGGTTTGGACAATTGTTGTCGCGACCTGCCTGTGGACAGTGCTTTATAGTCTGCACATTGACGTCCATCTGTATTTTTTTTTGCCGAGCCTGCTTGCGGAAAGCGAGACTTAGTGATCACAATGACGTCCATGCGTTCAGTCCGTCCGAAATCGGTGTATGTTTTTTAAATACCATATCGTAAGTCACATTGACTTGAAACATCAAATGCTTATTAGTCATCATCCATATATTCATTCTGTGTCCCACTCATGCGGCCCTGTGCCCCAAACCAAGGTCAGGTCAAATGACTTTGAAATTTTTGTTAAAGTTTTTGCATACCTTATATCTCCACAACACTTACCCAGATTTGCTTCAAACTTCAGATAATTCTTTATTCATCATCCATATTTTCATTATTATCCCAGCCCACGCATGCGACCCACATACCCAAGATCAAGGTCAAATGACTTTCAAATTTGCGTTAAAGCTTTTACATACGTTAATTCAAACTTCAAATAAATATACTCCGACACCATCAAATGCCTCGGTGGGCTCAACATGCGGGCCATGGCCATCTGGTTTTTATTTAGGTTAAAGTTTTTAAGAACACTATATCTCAGAAACAGCTTCGCCAATTCACTCGAAGCTTCACATGTGTGTTTATCATCATCCATATTTTCATTCTATGCTCAACCCCTGCAACCCCTGTGCCCAACATCAAGGTCAAATTACTTTGATGAAAATTTACCTCAAAGTTTTTGACATGCCTGCATGTGGACAGTGCGATATAGTTGTCACATTGGCCTACATACGTACGTACATCCAGATGTACGTCACTTCGTGCGTCCGGTTAAATTTTTTTGATTTAAGGTTAAAGTTTTTAAAGGTACATGCCCACTCAGTAGTCTCAGTAGGCACAAACTGTTCTTTATAGCAATTAAATAAGTGTATAATTGTGTCGCTATTCCACCAGTTCTAAAAATTATGTGTGCCCGCTATCCATGTATAATCATTTAGTAATATTTATTTTACTGATAATGACTAGCAGTGGTATGAAGCTATTTTCATATTCAAATGAGGCATGATATTTTTATGCCACCGGGTTTCGAAGAAACGGGTGGCATATAGTGTTTGGACCGTCCTTCCGTCCGTCCGTCTGTCCGTCCGTCACACTTTTCGGTTAACCACTGTCACAGTTTCTCAAATATGCTGCAGGTGGCATCCGCGTTCGACAGACGCATTTCTTGTTTTTAATAATTTATGCTAATTAAAGGTACATACCCACTCAGTAGGCACAACAATTAAAGTTATGTGTATTCTCAGTTATTTGTAGGAATTAAATAAGTGTATAATTTTGTCACTATTCCACCAGTTCTAAACATTACGAGTGCCCGTTATATGGATATAATCATTTAGTAATGTTTATTTCACTGATAGTGACACGCGGTGATATCAGGCTATTTTCATAGGCAAATGGGGCATGATATTTTTTAATTACTTATACTAATTAAATGTGTTTCCCTGAAAAAATAATGTTTTCGACAGATTATAAAGTATGATCATTGCACATCAAAAAATAAATAGTAATGTCTTGGTAGCATTTTAAGGAAACACGGTTATCGCCCCTGATAGCAGTGTGGAAATTTACGTCTGATATAAAATGTATAATAATGCCAATAAATATTATATTAATGGTGAATTAATGTTTATTTTGCCCGAAAATGTCTCAGATGATGTCTCTGATATAAAGAACATTTTGTGCCTACTGAGTGGGCATGTACCTTTAAGAACACTATATCTCTGAAGCCGCTTCACCAATTCACTCGAAACTGCACATACGGTGTATTATATTAATGGTGAATTAATGTTTATTTTGCCCGAAAATGTCTCAGATGATGTCTCTGATATAAAGAACATTTTGTGCCTACTGAGTGGGCATGTACCTTTAAGAACACTATATCTCTGAAGCCGCTTCACCAATTCACTCGAAACTGCACATATGGTGTATTTGTCACCCACATTTTCATTATTATTTATATGTGCCCAATGTCACGGTCAAATTACTTTGAAATTTCCCTTAAAGTTTTTGTTGGGCCCGCTTGCAAACAGAGCGATATAGTTGGCACATTGGTGTGCATTCAGGATGAAGTTTTTGGTTAAAGTGTTTTTTAGTTAAAGTTTTTGGGTATACTATCAAAGCCTCGGCGGGTGCCGTTTTTACGTCGACGGGCTAAAGCTTTGTTGCAATAAAAAAAATTGTTTGTTCTATCAAATGCCTCGTCGGGCACGACATGCAGGCCATGGCCATCTAGTTATTATGGCATGCGATTTGATCAGTCGGCCATCGCACCATGACTAGTTTAGCCACACCTTGATCAGTCGGCCATCGCACCAGGACTAGTTTAGCACTTGATCAGTAGGCCATCGCACCAGGACTAGTTTAGAACTTGATCAGTCGGCCATCACACCAGGACTAGTTTAGCACTTCATCAGTCGGACATCGCTCCAGGACTAGTTTAGAACTTCATCAGTCGGCCATCGCACCAGGACTAGTTTAGAACTTGTTCAGTCGGCCATCGCACCAGGACTAGTATAGCACTTGATCAGTCGGCCATCGCACCGGGACTAGTTTAGCACTTGATCAGTCGGCCATCGCACCAGGACAAGTATAGCACTCGATCAGTCGGCCATCGCACCAGGACTAGTTTAGAACTTGATCAGTCGGCCATCGCTCCAGGACTAGTTTAGAACTTGATCAGTCGGCCATTGCTCCAGGACTAGTTTAGAACTTGATCAGTCGGCCATCGCACCAGCCACCAGGACTAGTTTAGCACTTGATCAGTCGACAATCTCACCATGACTAGTATAGAACTAGATCAGTCGGCCATCGCTCCAGGACTAGTTTAGCCCTTGGTCAGTCGGACATCACACCAGGACTAGTTTAGCCCTTGATCAGTCGGCCATCGCACCAGGACTAGTGTAGCCCTTGATCAGTCGGCCATCGCACCAGGACTAGTATAGAACTTGATCAGTCGGCCATCGCACCAGGACTAGTTTAGCCCTTGATCAGTCGGTCATCGCACCAGGACTAGTAGAGCTCTTGATCAGTCTACCATCGCACCATAAGTAGTATAGCGCTTGATTAGTCACCCATTGCACCATGCACAGTATGGCACTTGATCAGTTGGTCATCTCACCATGCCCAGTATAGCACGTGATCAGTCGGCCATGCCGAGTATAGCACTTGATCAGTCGGCCATCGCACCAGGACTAGTAGAGCACTTGATCAGTCTGCCATCGCACCATAACTAGTATAGTGCTTGATCAGTCGCCCATTGCACCATGCGCAGCATAGCACTTGATCAATTGGCCATATCACCATGCCCAGTATAGCACGTGATCAGTCGGCCATGCCGAGTATAGCACTTGATCAGTCGGCCATCACACCAGGACTAGTTTAGAACTTGATCAGTTGGCCATCGCACCAAGACTAGTATAGCACTTGATCAGTCGGCCATCGCACCAGGACTACTTTAGCACTTGATCAGTCCGCCATCGCACCAGGACTAGTATAGCACTCGATCAGTCGGCCATCGTACCAGGACTAGTTTATAACTTGATCAGTCGGCCATCGCACCAGGACTAGTTTAGAACTTGATCAGTCGACCATCGCTCCAGGAATAGTTTAGCCCTTGATCAGTCGGCCATCGCACTGAGACTAGTTTAGCCCTTGATTAGTCGGCCATCGCACCAGGACTAGTATAGCACTCGATCAATCGGCCATCGCACCAGGACTAGTTTAGAACTTGATCAGTCGGCCATCGCACTACGACTAGTTTAGAACTTGATCAGTCGGCCATTGCACCAAGACTAGTTTAGCCCTTGATCAGTCGGCCATCGCACCAGGACTAGTTTAGAACTTGATCAGTCGGCCATCGCACCAAGACTAGTTTAGCACTTGATCAGTCGGCCATCGCACCAGGACTAGTTTAGAACTGGATCAGTCGGCCATCGCACCAAGACTAGTTTTACCCTTGCTCAGTCGGCCATCGCACCAGGACTAGTTTAGAACTTGATCAGTCGGTCATCGCACCAGGACCAGTAGAGCTCTTGATCAGTCTACCATCGCACCATAAGTAGTATAGCGCTTGATTAGTCACCCATTGCACCATGCCCAGTATGGCACTTGATCAGTTGGTCATCTCGCCATGCCCAGTATAGCACGTGATCAGTCGGCCATGCCGAGTATAGCACTTGATCAGTCGGCCATCGCACCAGGACTAGTAGAGCACTTGATCAGTCTGCCATCACACCATAACTAGTATAGTGCTTGGTCAGTCGCCCATTGCACCATGCGCAGCATAGCACTTGATCAATTGGCCATCTCACCATGCCCAGTATAGCACGTGATCAGTCGGCCATGCCGAGTATAGCACTTGATCAGTCGGCCATCACACCAGGACTAGTTTAGAACTTGATCAGTAGACCATCGCACCAGGAATAGTTTAGCCATTGATCAGTCGGCCATCGCACCGAGACTAGTTTAGCCCTTGATCAGTCGGCCATCGCACCAGGACTAGTATAGCACTCGATCAGTTGGCCATCGCACCATGACTAGTTTAGAACTTGATCAGTCGGCCATCGCACCACGACTAGTTTAGAACTTGATCAGTCGGCCATCGCACCAAGACTAGTTTAGAACTTTATCAGTCGGCCATCGCACCAAGACTAGTATAGCACTTAATCAGTCGGCCATCGCACCAGGACTAGTTTAGCACTTGATTAGTCGGCCACGTCATCCTGCGTTACAGACAAAAGTGGTGGTCGGGGGGGGGGCGGTGTAGTGTAGTCATAGACAAGAACTGGTGGTGGTGGTGATACACATTGTTCACTTTTAGGACGCCAAATGTAGATGGCTGGTGTGTGTGGGGGATCATTGTTTTGTGTCCCCGGCGGTGGTGCGGAGTACAATGATGAATTACTGATGAATTACTGTATTGAACACACATGTATATGCACTGTTATACCGTACTTCACAATCCTCAGTTTTAAATTGTTTCTGTATCGTAAAACTGAACATTTATTCATTTTGAAAAACTTAAAATTGTGGCAGATGATCGAAATGAAAACCTGATTTTTACATGCGAAATGAACCGGTGCATCGGTATATTTTAACCGCACGATGACCCACTGTATATTCATACCATATCCGTACGGATATATCGTATATACGAACGGATATCGTATGTTTTTGTATAATAGTACGTTTGTATAATGTAAACAAACTGTACTATACGATGATACGGTAGTTTTAACGGAAATAGCGAAAGAATGACCGCACAAACGGTATCGCGAAAGAATGACCGCACAAACTGGACCGCGAAAGAATTACCGCACAAACGGTATCGCGAAAGAATGACCGCAACAACGGGACCGCAATTAGACTGCAATTTCAGAGCGGACGAATTGCAATTCAACGACCGCTGGATTGCAATTCTTGGTAAGTGAATCGCAGGCGGGAGTGTAGTATAGCGCTTAGTTAGTCGCCCATTGCACCATGCCTAGTACGTATAGCACTTGATTAGTTGGCCATCTCACCATGCCCAGTATAGCACGTGATCAGTCGGCCATGCCGAGTATAGCACTTGATCAGTCGGCCATCGCACCAGGACTAGTAGAGCACTTGATCAGTCTGCCATCGCACCATAACTAGTATAGCGCTTGATCAGTCGCCCATTGTACCATGCCCAGTATAGCACTTGATCAGTTGGCCATCTCACCATGCCCAGTATAGCACGTGATCAGTCGGCCATGCCGAGTATAGCACTTAATCATTCGGCCATCACACCAGGACTACTTTAGCACTTTATCAGTCGGCCATCCCACCAGGACTAGTATAGCACTCAATCAGTCGGCCATCACACCAGGACTAGTTTAGAACTTGATCAGTCGGCCATCACACCAGGACTACTTTAGCACTTGATCAGTCCGCCATCGCACCAGGACTAGTATAGCACTCGATCAGTCGGCCATCGTACCAGGACTAGTTTTTTATAATTGATCATCGGCCATCGCATCAGGACTAGTTTAGAACTTGATCAGTCGACCATCGCACCAGGAAAATAGTTTTAGCCCTTGATCAGTCGGCCATCGCAACGTGAGACTAGTTTTAGCCCCTTGATTAGTCGGCCATCGCACCAGGACTAGTATAGCACTCAATCAGTCGGCCATCGCACCAGGGGGACCAATTATAGTTTTAAACTTGATCAGTCGGCCATCGCACTACGACTAGTTTAGAACTTGATCAGTCGGCCATTGCACCCAGACAAGTTTAGCCCTTGATCATCGGGCCTTCACCCCAGGACAGTTTAGAACTTGATCAGTCGCCATCGCACCAAGACTAGTTTTTAGTACTTTGATCAGTCGCCATCCTTTGCACCAGGACTAGTTTAGAACTTGATCAGTCAGGCCATCGCACAAAGACTAGTTTTTTACCCTTGCTCAGTCGGCCATCGCACCAGGACTAGTTTAGAACTTGATCAGTCGGCCAATCGCACCACGACTAGTTTAGAACTTGATCAGTCGGGCCATCGCACCAAGACTACTTTAGCCCTTGATCATCGGGCCATCGCACCACGACTAGTTTAGAACTTGATCAGTCGGCCATCGCACAAGACTAGTTTAGCCCTTGCTCACATCGGCCATCGCACCTGGGACTAGTATAGCACTCGATCATCGGCCACCATCGCAACCACGACTAGTTTAGAACTTGATCAGTCGGCCATCGCACCAAGACTAGTTTAGCCCTTGCTCAGTCGGCCATCGCACCTGGACTAGTATAGCACTCGATCATTCGGCCATCGCACCAGGACTAGTTTAGCACTTGATCAGTCGGCCACGTCATCCTGCGTTACAGACAGAAGTGGTGGTCGGGAGGGGGGGTGTAGTGTAGTCATAGACAAAAACTGGTGGTGGTGGTGATACACATTGTTCCCACTGTGTGATATAGACCGGAACTTTTAGGACGCCAAATGTAGATGGCTGGTGTGCGTGGGGGATCATTGTTTTGTGTCCCCGGCGGTGGTGCGGAGTACAGTGATGAATTACTGATGAATTACTGTATATTGAACACACATGTATATGTACTGTGATACAGTACTTCACAATCCTCAGTTTTAGATATTGTTTCTGTATCGTAAAACTGAAAATGTATTCATTTTGAAAAAATTAAAATTGTGGCAGATGATCGAAATGAAAACCGGATGTTTACATTCGAAATGAACCGGTGCATCGGTATATTTTAACCACACGATGACCCACTTTATATTCATACCATATCCGTACGGATATATCGTATATACGAACGGATATCGGTATGTTTGTATAATATTTGTATAGTACGTTTGTATAATCACTGATAATGTAAACAAACTGTACTATACGATGATACGGTAAGTTTTTACCGCAAATAGCGAAAGAATGACCGCACAAACGGTATCGCGAAAGAATGACCGCACAAACTGAACCGCGAAAGAATGACCGCACAAACGGTATCGCGAAAGAATGACCGCAAAAACGGGACCGCGTTTGGACCGCAATTAGACTGCAATTCCAGAGGGGAAGAATTGCAATTCAAGGACCGCTGGATTGCAATTCTTGGTAAGCGAATCGCAGGCGGGAGCGTAGCACCACGCGTTGCTATCAGTAATATAAATATTACTAAATGATTATATCTGTATAGCGGGGACTCGTAATTTTTAGAACTGATGGAATAGTGACACATATTTAATTCCTATAACGAACATTTTGCGCCTACTGAGTGGGCATCTACCTTTAATATCACCTACTAATAGTATATGTTTGGTTATTTCATATGTCCTTTCTATGAAGATATTTAGTCTTTCCCAAAAGTCATTCGATAGATGTGGTGGGCGGTAGACATTGCATATAAGAAAAATGCCATTTTTATTAGTAATTAGCATCAATATTGATTCGGGTAAAATCGTTTCTAGATCGGCTATTCTTTTGGAAATCATGGAACATGTGACATAAATAAGTAGATCTGAGTGTGCCGAGTTATCTGAATATTTGGTGACTTTGGTCAAATCCTTGAAGTTGTATAGATGTTGTTTCAATAATTTGAGATACAAGTAAAAGAGTTTCCGTGAACCATAAACTGTCGACATTTAAATAGTTGTTCTGGATATATTCTAATTTTATGTCTCACACTTATGTTCAGTAGCCGATTTCACCAACATGGCAAAGTATACTTTTCTAGCAAAGTATACTTTGAGGGAGTAATTTTCAATTTTATGTATAAATTTATTATTTTTTATTATACTGAATTTATTACATTATCACAGCCAATTTGGCTGTGATAATGTAATACATTTAGTATAATAATTCTGCATACTTTTAATCATCAAATTATATGCTTTGGTTAGTTCTATATGAAATAAGGCATTTCGGGAAAAATAAATGATTACTCCCTGAAAGTATACTTTGCTAGATAAGTATACTTGGCAATTTTGGCAAATTTGGCAATTTTGATGAATTCGGCTACTGGTGTATAATTGATAGACATGAGTTGCCATTAATATTTGGACCAGGGGTGCTAATGTACTGTTATATGGTCATACAATAAATAGAACTCCTATATCATCTGTATATATGTCATACCATATGCTCTTATGATGAATTGACACGCTGTTATGTTTGTTTCAGTTGTGTGTGGGATACATGTAGCACAACTACACTGACACAAATTTTGTTATGCAACCATCACTGATGACGTTAAGTGACGCTTAGTGACCAAATCTCCTGATCACGGCTGTGGACTGTTCCCTTCGCGTAAGTCAGATTATTACGAAGCCCCACAGGGGACATGGAGTTTTTTTATTAATTTGTTCCCAATAATAATTTGTTCCCTCAATTTAACAATTTGTTCCCTCGAATTAAAAAATTTGTTCCTGTGATACAACAATTCGTTCCCTCGAATTAACAATTTATTCCGACGAAATGACATTCATTCCCATGAAATAACACACGAAATAACAATTCGTTCCCACGAAATAACAACTTGTTCGGTCAATTTAACTATTCGTTCCCACAAATTAACAATTAGTTCCCTCAATTTAACAATTCGTTCCCACGAAATAACAATTCGTTCCCATGTTATATTGTGGGAACGAATTGTTAATTCGAGGGAACGAATTGTTAAATTAAGAGAACAAATTGTTATTTCGTTATTTGTGTGTTATTTCATGGGAACAAATTATTTCGTGGGAACGAATTGTTATTGGGAACGAATTAATAAAAAAAAGAATTGTACGTACCCTGTCAATGTGTGTCTAGTGTTAACAAATTGTCAACTCCTGTCTTTATATACTGATCTCGTTTTCGATAGTTCTCACTTACCTTGAACTGTATAATTACAATACATATTACTAGTAGACATTAAGGTATTAGGTGATAGATAGATAGATAGATAGAGCCTATTTCACCAACATTGCAAATAGCCTATTTCACCAACATTGAAAATAGCCTATTTCACCAACATTGCAAATAGCCTATTTCACCAACATTGAAAATAGCCTATTGCACCAACATTGCACTGCAAATATCCTATTTCACCAACATTGAAAATAGCCTATTTCACCAACATTGCAAATAGCATATTTCACCAACATTGAAAATAGCCTATTTCACCAACATTGCAAATAGCCTATTTCACCAACATTGAAAATAGCCTATTTCACCAACATTGAAAATAGCCTATTTCACCAACATTGCAAATAGCCTATTTCGACCAACATTGCAAAGTATACTACTTTGCCTAGTATACTTCGAGGGAGAAATTTTCAATTTTAGGATAAATTTATTAATTTTTATTATACTGAATTTATTACATTATCACAGCCAGTTTGGCTGTGATAATGTAATAAATTCAGTATAATAATTCTGAATACTTTTAATCATCAAATATATGCTGTTGTTAGTTCTATATGAAATAAAGTATACTTTGATAGGTAAGTATACTTTGCAATTTTGATGAAATCGGCTACTGGTTTGCCATACCATCGCTCTACCGACTGAAATAACCGGGCACAGATAGACTTTTCCTCCCCTTAGGGAGTTACAGTTGATTTTTCCAGTGTGTTCGGTTTGGAGATATTCTGCTGTACACGTATTGTAAAAGTTCATTCATGATCTAGTACCAGGTTATTCATTACCTAACGTAGCTTTGTTATACAATAACCGGGTTCAGAGAGATGCTTGCCACAGCTGAAAAATAGCTTCTTTTCATCATAATTGCAGGGTGGAAAGGTTTATAGGGCAATACATTTAACCCATTTCATGCTGAGGATACGCCATTTTGTTTGTGGAAAATCCTAAATATTTTCTTTGTATGAGCTCAGAAATATATGTCCACCATTTGAACCATCTCGTCAAGACGGTTCAAATGAGTGGTCACAACATATATTTTCATTGAGAAATAATATAAATAAAATATTTAAAAAATGTCATACCCGTAAAGGTGTATTCCGCATAGTTACGGTAATATGTAGGTCAAACTATTTTTTTCTTTCGTCATTCTGTTAAGCTTAGAAGTTGACCCCGGATTGGTTTCAAATTGCATTTACAAACTTTGGTCTGTCATTTAAAATGAAACTTTGTCCATTAATTAGACAAGGCTTTTGTTTGTTAATCAGCTCCGTGGGTCTCCAATTCCCTTAAAGGTACATGCCCACGCAGTAGGCACAACATGTTCTTTATAGGAATTAAATAAGTGTATAATCGTGTTGCTATTCCACCAGTTCTAAAAATTACGAGTGCCCGCTATACAGATATAATCAGTGAGAAAAATATATTTTACTGATAGTGACGCGCGGTGGTATCAGGCTATTTTCATATGCAAATGAGGCATGATATTTTTTAATTATTTATACTAATTAAATGTGTCACCTGAAAATAAAATATTTTCGACAGATTATAAAGTATGATCATTGCACATCAAAAAATAAATACAGAGAATAAATAGTAACGTCCGTTAACATTTTAAGGAAACACGGTTATCGCCCCTGATAATAGTGTGGGCATTTACATCTGATATAAAATGTATAAAGTGCATTTCCTGATCACACTGGATCTACACAGGTCACAAATCCCATAAGCCCTTTTCTCTAGTCACAGCCACATATTGGTGCATGTGTGATCAGAAGTTTTCAGCCTGTGTTACATCATGTTGGCCCTGTCAGACAAGATAGGGGGAGATAGGATGAGATAACAATATGTATAGTGGTGGGTTACACATGAGACAAGCCGTGTGATTTTGTACCTTCGAAGACGTGCGATTTTTAATAAAAATAATTACAGAAACAGAAACTTGCGACCAGTATAGATTCAGATCAGTCTGTGCATCCGCATAGTCTGATCAGGATCTGCACTGTTCATCATTCCATCAATGATGATGTGCTATGTGAATGTGCTATTTGATCAGGGTCTACACTGGTCACAAATCCCATAAGCCCTATTTCTCCAGTCACAGCTACATATCACCATTGCATGCTATAAGGTGCAATGTTGTCTTTGCTAGCATACTTGACACAGATGGCTGTGATTGATTGATAAAACCTCCATTTGGTCGATTGGTAAAAACATTCAATGAAATGATTATTTATTTATTTACATCAAATGAATTGATTTATTGATAAAACATTTAATGATTATTTATTGATAAAAACCCCATTCAATTGATTTATTGATTGATATAAACCCATTGAATTGATTTATTGATTGATAAACCCCATTCAATTGATTTATTGATATAACCCTATTCAATTGATTTATTGATTGATATAACCCATTCAATTGATTTATTGATTGATAAACCCCATTAAATTGATTGATGTATTGATAAAACCACATTCAATTGATTTATTGATTGATATAACCCATTCAATTGATTTATTGATTGATACAACCCCATTCAATTGATTTATTGATTGATATAACCCCATTCAGTTGATTTATTGATTGATATAACCCATTCAATTGATTTATTGATTGATAAAACCCCATTAAAGTGATTGATTTATTGATAAAACCCCATTCAATTGATTTATTGATTGATATAACCCCATTAAATTGATATATTGATTGATATAACCCCATTAAATTGATTTATTGATTGATATAATCCCATTCGATGATTTATTGATTGATATAACCCCATTCAATTGATTTATTGATTGGTAAAATAAAACCCCATTAAATTGATTGATTTATTGATAAACCTCATTCAATTGATTGATAAAACCCCATTCAATTGATTTATCGATTAATAAAATCGCATTCAATCAATTGATTTATTGATAAAACTCCATTCGATCAATTAATTGATTGAATGAACATAGTTTTATGACCCGTCAACAACGAGTTTATATGTTAGACAAGAATACACCTGTATTTAGGAGCATTGCAAAATGAGCACTGAACTTGCAATATCCTGATGTGGTATCAGGTACACTTAAAATTGAGTCATCTAGATTTACACATTGTGATGAGGCCGGGTTAGTAATGTGGAACACTTTCCATATTAAGCAATGTAAAATTAAGTTACTGAATATCATCCCCACCTGCCCCTAAAAAATAATGCCAAAAATATTCTTTTTTATTTGTATGTATTTGAAGAAATATCGTTGTTTGTTGTTTTTCAACACTATTTACAAAAAAACAACAAAAAAAAAAACATAAGCCACCAACCCGCCACATTCCCCCCCCCCCCCCGATATTCAGATGATATTCAGAAAATTAACTCTATATGGCCTTAGACAGTTAAACATTGTGGCTGTGTGGGTCAGTGTGCTACTGTATATCAGATTATACAATGATAAATATATCTTGTCAGATTAAGAGATTCTGTTTCGGTCAGTGTGGTACAATGCATCAAACTGCTCAGTGTTATGAGATTTTGTACCTAAGTCTTACAGAGCTCCAGTTAAGGTGCGTAATTTGGGAAGAAATTTCTTATTTCTCCATCAAAAATGGCAAGTTGGGAGTGCTTTACAATCGTCTCAATGAGACGATTCTAAAGGACTCCCAACTTGCCATTTTTGGTGGAGAAATAACAAAAATTCCCACAAAGTTGAACAAATTACGCAGCCTAACTAGAGCTGTGTAAGAACGTGCACTTTTTCATGAAATATATTTACAGAAACTGATATTTGCCACGCCCGCTTGCGGGCAGTGCATAGTTGGTACATTGGCAGCGTACGTCAGTATGTCCGTCCGAGTTTTTGGTTAAAAGTTGTTCGGTATACTATCAAAGCCCCAGGGGCGCGCCATGCGGCGGGCCACGGCCATCTAGTCTGTCAATGACATGGAAAGATGACGACGAAATTTCCATAGCAAACGTGGAATTATATTACTTTGAAAATGTGATCAACTTCATTTACAGAAACTATCGTAAATTTTGTAAATATTGTTCATGAAATATCGCACATGTTCTTAGGTACAAAATCACATGGCGTGTCTCATATAGACATATTATCTTGTCTAGTTTCAGCTGTGAAAGAGTGCAATTGTGTAGGTCAGTGTGCTATACTAAACCGTTCAAGTGGTGCACAATGACAAATGTATCATGTTTCAACAGTTGACCCTTTCATCCATAAATATGTACATGATGTACAACGATATGTTCCATGTAATTTTGGACTATTCCGTTAGTAGAAAACAGTATTGTTTCAAAATCTTAAAACTATTGACAAACACTGCTGATTCTGATGAGACGAAACACTGCAGATCCTGATAAAACGAAACACTGCACGAAACACTCCAGATCCTGATGAAATTAAACACTGCATACCCTGATGAAACGAAACACTGCATACCCTGATGAAACGAAACACTGCAGATCCTGAGGAGTCAGCTCGTTATGAGCTGGCTCATCTGGATCTACATGTACAGTGTTTGCAAATGTTAGCTTTATGTTCCGAATTGAAGATTGTAAATGGTTCGGTGGTTCACTTCTCGTACATATGTTGCAAAATAATAAACACGTCTTATTCCAGTCCCAGTAGTTAAAGATGATAAATGTTTGGTCATTGTGCTACATAGTGTCTTACATAATATTGCACAATGATACATATTTATACCGCAACCAGCGTCTGAAGTAACCTAATAAAGGGGGCCGCATAAACTTCTATATTCGCTACTAACCGTATATACATCAAAGTAGCATAATAAACTTGCACTTTTGTTTTGGTGCTCAGTTTGCATATAATTACAATGTTACCGGGTACCAGCCGTACTAGCTTTATTTTCTCAACTTTGACCTCTCGTCATGTGACCAGTGGGTTCAAAATAGCAACGGAAAAAGTGTCTCACTTCACCTCAATAGTGTTGGAATAATTTTAGAATTACTGGACCGATTTTCACAAACTAACTCTTGTTTTCTTAGACCATTTCCAAGCTATCTCGCCGGGTTTCGGAGTGAATTTCTAAAAAAGTAGTTTTTCGACCAGCTTCTCGAGCTCCTCCACCTTGTCAAAACTGTCCCACTTCAAATCGATTTTTCGCAATAATTTCAGAATTACCGGACTGATTTGAACAAACTAGCTCTTGTTTTCTTATTTTGATCATTTCCAACGTAGCTAGCATGGTTTTGGGGCGAATTTCTAAAATAAAATGTTTTCCGTACTGCTCCTTGTCCTCCTCATCCAAGACGGCCGTAATGACGTCAGTCAGACAACTTGACGTTACGTCATAAATCAACGTGACATAAACGTAAAATAGGTTGCGGTATACAATGGTATAAAGTAAATACATGGTCATTGTCTTAGAATATAAAATATATTCGGTTTCGCCCCGACAACTTTATTGGGGCTCGCTAAAGCTCGCCTGTCTAAGGCTCAACCGAATAATGTTTTATATTCTAAGGCACTAACCATGTATTTACTATGTATTGTCCAACTCCGGTTAAAGAAAATAGATGTTCGGCCATTGTGTGGCTTAACCCTTAGACCGCTATCTTAATTTCTTTGTCGTCTGCTGTTTATTTTCTATTCTCCATTTTTATCATCAAAAACATGCTTTGACTGTTGTAGTTCTGGGCGTGTGACTTATAATCCGTTATATAGTAAATACATGGTTAGTGCCGTCGAATATAAAATATATTCGGTTGAGTCTTAGACAGCTTTATTGGGACGAGCTTTAGCGAGCCCCTATAAAGTTGTCGGGGCGAAGAAACCGAATATATTTTATATTCGACAGCACTAATTATGTATTTAATTTATACCGCATACTAAACTTAATTGTTGAACGTGCGTGACGGCATGTTTTCACGTCATTCCCTCGCCATACGTCACAAATCTAACGACGTCATTCAAAATGGCGGCGTCCACGCTAGGTAGATTCGGTATTGTATCTGATTAAATCTCCGATTTATTTAAGATGAGCTTCAATATTTGCTGGTTTTAGACTACACAGTTGTCATAATACGCCGCCATCTTGAATTTGCTGTTGAGACTGACCAATCAGAGGCACGATTAGGGGTCAAAGGTGAAAAAATAAAGGCAAAAAACGGCACTTCATGTATATTAGGCTACTTCAGGTATATTATGTTACTTCAGGTATAAACAGCATTTTGCAACCCCTTTATTATGCTACATGGAGCAATGGTTGCGGTATAAATACTGATTGTCTTGTTACTGGATACTAAATGGAGCATTGTGTTGCCATCTCCGCTATCTTTGTATGTACAAGCCATCGTACAATTTCACCACTTCGTGCGTTTGACACATACAGCAAATAATATGACAGTAAACCAAATAAGATTTGGTGCAATACATAATAGACAGATATCACAACGGCAAGATATAAATATTATGCCAGCAAATTATACAAAAGACGAGATATCTGAGCATTTCTCCTATCAATCTCAAAATTCATTTTCATGTGTAAACTTTTCAATCTGACGCACAGCCTATGTTAGTGTACACGTTGCCCATAGGTAAAGCCACATTTACTCGCATATTAGGTGAGTAGACACCAGGGCCAATACACTCAGGTAGCTACTTACATGTCACTGGATGTATAGCTAATAACAGAGTACAGTAGTGGGTATATATGGTATGTGTTGTGTGGATGACCAGGTAAAAGTGATAGATTGTGCGATTTTCTGTGTATGAGGTTACAATAATTATAATGGTGGTTCATGTTGTTAAAAACACAGGCACAAACCTGTCCAGAAAACTGACATATTTTACAGTTTGGCGTAATATAATTGATAGGTGTCCGTTTTCCTGACTTTTCTACATGTGATTAGCTACATTATCATGATTATCATATGTTCTACTTCACATTTTTAGTTCATTGTCAAATGGCAGAACTAGTCTATAATTTAAAGGCATGAAAAGGGGGGGGGGGGGGTGGGAGATGTGCGTTTTCCTGATGAAAGCAAGAAACTTTGCATACAACCATTCTGAAGTATTCTGAATCCAAAAAAAAAAGGAGACAGTCTCGATTTTGCGTAGAACATGCTGAAAATGAGGCCCCAAAAGGGGCCCTAGTTTTTTTATTGAACAAATCACATTACCAGGTAATGTGTTATATAATATAATAAAAACATGTGATTCTAGTATGATTCATGTACAGTTTGTTTGCTGCGAGTCAGTGCATATTTAATATTATTGTTAATGGTTTGCTAAAAAAAGAGGGGTTTTATTACCAAAATATTACTATTTTTTTAAAAACAATAGTTGTTTAAGTTAGTAAGATAACGCATGAAATGAGACGATAAGTGAGTTTTGTGATATCCACTCATTGCGTAGGACCATTTTGATGTATGCTTAATCCAAAAAAAGGAGGCACTCTCTATCTCGCATATAACATGCCAAAAAACGAGGCCCCAAAAGGAGGAGACGAATTTAGAAAATTGTAAAATAAGACTTGATGTGTACATTTACAATATTTCAGAAGTGATAATGTTTATGGTTTAGTATTGAAATTGGGTCTATTTTTTAAAAAACATATTTCTTTCATTTTTATCAAAATGTTTGGTGAAAAGAGGCCCATAAAGGGTTATTTAGAAAAAATAGTAAAGTATACTCGGATATGGCCTGTTGCACAGTAAAGTGGCCAATTGGGTCAGCATCATAACTCAAAAATAAACTTTAATATTTTCTTAGTTTTATTGTATTTTTTTATTGTTTGACACATTACGCTAATGGAATAACGCATAGAAAGATAACTTTTTGTCTGGTATTTTTTATTATTTTAGTTGAACAAATGCAGTCTGATCACGGGACGGACGTTACACAGAGGGCGTTACATACATATGAAAATGCAATAGAATGGATACAAATATTGTCATTTGTAATTAAAACTTAGATAATGTACAGATAATCAATAAAAACCGGTTGCAAATGTCAATCAGTCATGATTTCTCACTTTTTACGCACATGTAGGACCAATAGGTTTTTGCAAAACACATCAATAATTATGTCACTACTGCTGCAAGTGTATCTAAATGTGTAACATTAATAATTCTTACTATAAAACAAAGCTAACAACACAACCATCAAACAATAAGTACTTTAACAACCAGTAACGCCAGTATTTAAGTACCAGAACATGTTATTTACACAAAGCTGCAAACGTGACGGACGTTACAAAATAGGGGACGGACGTTACATAAACATACACTCAAAGTTTTGTTGTCACATAAGCTGTATGATGTGTGTTAATGGTCTGTCTTTTAACTTCTGTTCATTGTGAACATATTTAATATGTTTATGTAGTGTTTAAGTAGGCATACATCAATGATAACTTTCAAAATAGTCACACAATTGGTGAATTGTAATTTTTTCTGGAAACACATCACCGTTATCTACAAACTAGCAGATATAAATGCTTTCAACATGATATATACAGTATGTGGGGTAAATAACAAACTTGTTTAACATGTTATAATGTTTGTTGTTTCTTAGACAGTTAATACATTTTGCATATGTAGCGATGGGGACGGACGTTACAACGTCCGAGACGACATTACGATTTGTCAAATTAAGAGTTAAAGTCACTTATTTCTTTACATCTTTACACACTCCTGCGTTCTGATTAGGTTATAATACACTGTTTACCATACAGTCATGCACATACCATGAACTTAATTTAGTTTGAAGCATGCCAAACATTTTTTCTGTTTTTCATTTAAATTGAAAACACATTTCACACGCGACCCTGTGACAAGAGATTCTGGTGTTGGTAACGCACACACAATATCACTTTTTCGTTGCCATGACTGTTCAGAAACAGCAGGATATTGGTAATTTTCACCCACCCTTTCCAGATATACCAACCATACATCGTCATTTTCCGCGTCTATAACTTTCGCAAAGAAACACATTTTTGATTTTCTTGTCACAAACTTGACTGCCACAAAACCGTTAAGAGAATCTGTATTTTCCACTTCACCGGTGAAGGTATTGTCATTTGTAACGTTGGTCACTTCAGGCTCATTTTTCCGAAAACATGGGCTGGTCTAGCGCTTCAATTGGTTGGTCGACTGCTTTCAGGACACGTGGTTTCCACTGATCGACATACTCACTGTTCCTACACTGTCCGTCATTTCTACATCCATCACAATAACAGCTGAGCTCTCTGACTTTCAGCTGATATCCATGTCCCATGCTTGATACGCTGTGCAATTTCCGGCTACCAGCAAGTGTTTTCGCAGTTGTTGTACTCGAACGATCAACCTTTTCCACAAGGTTGAATGTTCTTTTATGTGCAGCATATCGACTAGTTCTAGATGCGAATGTTGACTGGCCGACATTTTGCAAGTTTTCCTCACAGTATTGGTGTAATTCGGCTGCACTGGCAATTGACAATTCTGGGTTTTGTATCACTGCATTTGAGACCTTTCTCTTTACTATCCCACCAAGTCCATCGATGGGACCCTTCCCATGACTAGTTTCAAAATAATGTCTCACAACAGATGCCCCATATGTTTTTTCGGCACAACTTATTGCAGCGAAGCTGTGTCTGCCTTTATATTGGGAGGCACAGCCGTCCGTCCACTGGTGTATCTCAGTCACTGCAATTCCATTCAGACGCACATGTTCAATGGCATCTTTTTCAAACTTTGATACTGCACTAGCATCGTGTTTCAAATCGTCGCTGATAGCTATGTATCCTTCCTTCTGTGTTTCTCCATGTTCTTTGTAATACAACATCATCGGATGGATAGTGATTTGTTTTTGACACCTGTGGAAAGACTGAATTTCCCGTCCATGTCTGCATGTATAGTTTTCTGCGAAGTCCATTGTCATGACTAATTCTCCTTCTTTTAGATTATTAACATTGCTCGGAATTGATTAAATTGCCATGTTGCCCTGAACAGGTGTTCGGTATGTGACTCTAGTGCTAGACACAGGTGGTCGTCAAAGAATGTACTGAATGGTTCTTCGTGTGATGTAAGTATAACACGTGTGACATGCCTGTCTTCATCAAGAGGTACATTACATTTTTGCCATTGTGTCCATGTGATCAAAGTGTCACCCTTATCATGGAGGAGATCACTGTACTCGCCTCTTAATTTCTTCGTCCCGCACGTGTCACACTGTCTTTTTATGCATTGATTTTGATGATAGGAGCCTGTTTTTTCACACATTGTTCTGTCGGTAATACTTGCACTGGATCTGAATGGTTGTTTGCTGAATTGATTTAAGGCTTGGACTTTCAGTCGAATATTTTCACAGTACGTACAGCAACACATTACTCGATTTGATACTTTCGCTTGTCGTACTTGAGTCGGTTTTAGAGAATCGAATTTCCGCTGACCAATTTTCACATTGGGATTGATTTCCTTGAATTTCGCGAACGCCTCTGCTTGTGACATCTCCATCATATGCTTCTGCACTGGAACTTTTTGTCCATTTTCACTAGGTAGCAAGAGTACATCTCTTTTATTCGGCATTTCTCGGCTTGCGTCCTCTAAATAAAAATCCTGGACTTTCACAATATTTTCAGTAGAAACTTTATCCTTTCGTTGTTTCCTTTCAGTTGTCTGATTTGTAATTTTCCTGGCCAGATACTTCCGTGATATTCCCAGCATTCGGGCAGTTGATGATATCCTCCGCGATTTCTGTAGTAATTTGTGGGCTACAACAGACATGGTTGACTTTCTTTTGTTCTTTGAAGCTGATTCAATTATTTCATACTGTGTTTCCAATTTTCGACGGCTTTCATTTCCCACAAACACAGCTTGTAGACTTGGGCTTTCGCGTAGGGCTTTACGCGATCTGCGTGTAGACTGTGCCACAATTGTGTCGATTATCCGCACCTTCTTCGCTGGCGATTCTGGTAGAGCTTCTCTCGCCCGTTTGTATGCCCGAGACGCACTACTTTTGTGTTTATATGCACTGGTTTGTTCTCCCTTAACAACTGGTGATTTGGTACCAGCTTCTTCAACTGATGAATTACTATGATCACCAAAGAATGCGGCCCCCAATTTTATGCGAAGACGGAAGTTTTTCACACGGTCTCTCGTACGCTCCTTTTGTTGTTCCTCTTTTGTCCGACATTCTGCCACTTGCAGTCGACGTTTTTCTCGAAGTCGTCTCTGTGTTTGATGGTTAGGCGTTTCTTTAGCAGCGGTCTGGGATTTCTTCTGTCGATGATTTCGCACACGTTCTGCTGTATCACGTCTGGTTTTCTCTAATGCCGCTTTTAGTTTGCGTGGATGTTTTTCTAAGTACTCCATCTGTTTCTGCCGTTCTCCTCGTTTGCGCTCTGCGTCTTTTTTCTGTGCCACCAGCAGTTTTTTCTGAAATTGAAATTTAATAAATCATAATGTGCATGTACAATGAGTATTAATGTTATTCATTGCACGGTGAAATAGTAAGCGTCGTGTTCATCATGTTCATCATGCATGAAATAAATACTGAAAATGTACATTATGATTCCTTAAGTTTCAAATTTTAAATATAGTAACACATTCTTAGACTGAGAATATGCATCACATTATGATTTAATGGAAAATTATAATATTTCTCGAGGAAAGAGTATGTCATGATCACTCATTTGAATTGTCTTGTCAATTAGGTTCCAACGACTTGTCAGAACATTGAGACGGTTCAAATAAGTGGTTACAAAACAATTATACTTTAGGAACCAGTGTATACCCTGATCAGATTCACTCTGACATGTTTGATACATATACAAAATGTATAGTAATGCCAACCTTATCCTGCTTCAATTTTTCTCTCTGTTTTCTTTTCCTTTGTTTTTCTTTCTCACGTTTTATACTGATGCATCCATGATGGTGACAGTCTGACAACTGATCGACAGGCATACTATGCAGGAATATTAATTAATCATAAACAGATTTTGAATGACTGCAGGAAATTGCCTGCTGTGATTTGGAGTCTGGTGCTATACCGTCATCTGGTGTCCCTGCTGTGTTGATACATCCTCTCAACTATCTATGTTGGATTAGTTAGAATATTGCATAACTTGATGTAAAAACATGGTGCATCTTGGGGTCTTTTGTTCCGGCATGCGGTGTCCGGGTGCGATACAGTCTCTGCCTTTTATGGTGTGGGTAAGAAGACCGCATTTACAGTATGAATGTCACAGCCCTATCTTCTACCCTTGTTCAAATCTGTAGCCAGTGCTCTGGAATCCGTCTCCGATGATGTCATTGATTTGTTGTGCTACTCTACAGTAGAACATTGTCATGCGAAACGGTCAATCTTGCCAGGAAGCAATTATTTGCGCATGGAAATATGCACATTTCCAACATCCCTCCAACCAGATCTGCCCTGGACCAACACATTAAAAGAGCTACTTATCAAGCAGGCAGTATGTGGGGGGGGGGGGGTGGTGCAGCTTTGCTCTCGGATCCCAAACTTCCCGACCCTTCTGACTGGGGATGGGCCATGTATGATGGAGTGTGGAAGCCAGTTTGGAGTAAATTGCCAGAGGCTTCCAAATCGTGTTTAGAGCTGGTCAAATGCAGCTGCTTGTACGGGACGGTGTAAGTGCATAAATGCAAATCTATCTTGTACTCAGCTATGTCATTGCCTAGGTCTGTGTGATAGAGAATGATATGCACGAATGTGTTGGCAGTTGGCGTAAAATGTGTAATTGCTATGAAATTATCGTAGAGCAGAACAGGAGGTTGTGTGTTTATGACATATGAACTAGAGTAGTATATGATGTAAATAAGTTTGTACATACGGTACCAATATTATGAACTCCACATCACATGCGGAGAAGTGGATTATGTGAATAAGTATGTGTCTACGAGTGAACTCAACATCAGATGTGGCGAAACACTTGATGTGATTAATTCCGTGCTAATGAGAGTAGTACATGTGTATATGAACTTGAGAACATATGCTGAACAATATACATGTATACATGTTCCGCGGCTATCGAACATATACTAGTATGTATATGAACCCAACACCATGATCCGAGTATTACTTGAGGTGGATAAGTGTGTGTATAGCATACACATACTTGTATATGAACTCAACACTATGGGACACATATTTTATGATGTGGATAAGTATGTGCTTTAATAAAATGGTGCCAATAATTCAGTGAGCGTATTATGAACTAAACTTCATATCCCACGTCAGCAATTATCCTGAGACATGTTTGGCTTTGTATATATTTTACATTGTTGTATGTGGCAGTGAATGGAGAAATGGGACCTATGCGACCAGCGTACTCCCAGATCAGCATCCGCGCAGTCTGATCAGGGCAAACACTGTTTGACATTCAGTCAGTGAAACATCCACCATCCCAATCAAACTGCAAGTGTGCTAGCGGAAAACGAGTAATCCCATAAGCACCATTTAAAAACTCCCATAAGCCCCATTTCTCCAGTCACGGCAACAAAAATATGTGTGTCCATGTACATGTATGTATAAGATTCATAGAAAATACTCAGTGCGATCACTTTTTTATATTTTATATTTTGGCTTAAAAAATGCTCTTTTTTGTTATAAAACCCCATTTGGGGGCCTCTTTTTTGTCAGAAAATGCAATTAACACACATGCAGTGAATCAAAAAATGCAAATACTATTGTATTAATACAAGAATGACATGACGTTTCACATCCTACAAACAAAAGCTATTTTTTCTAGGATTTAAGCCAAATAATACAATTTTCAGTAATAAAACCCCTTTTGGGGCATCTTGGGGCCTCTTTTTTAACCAATAATGAAATATAATAAAAACTATGCCTTGCAAACTACAAACAAAACATGATGCACATTAGAATCGCATGTATTTGTTCAATTATATAACGCATTACCTGGTAATGTGAATATTTCAATACAAATTTTAGGGGCCCTTTTGGGGCCTCATTTTCAGCATGTTCTAGGCAAAATCGAGACTGTCTCCTCTTTTTTTGGATTCAGCAAACTTCAAAATGGTTATATACAAAGTTTGTTGCTTTCATCACAAAAATGCACATCTTTTAAATCTAAATTATAGGCTAAACAGGTGAAACTGGCTGATGGCTGGAATACACAAAGATGGCCGTCTTGGCCACCCCATGTGCCATATAGAATACATTTATCATGTTAATGGGGCAGTATTCACATATATGTTATACATATATTCCATCACGTTTATGAAGCGATTATCTTTGAATGAAACGATGCTCAGGTATAGAACGGGTCCTTAATGATACCTATTCACTTGGCGATCAGAAAAGAATGGCATGTGGCGTGGCTGTCAGTAACTTATTATTAGCCGATCTATTTATAGATCGGCTAATATGTTGGTTATCCATCGAATTCTGAAAAAGTTTGTAGCAACCCTTTTCTCCGCTATTCGGTAATCTACGAACGCGAATTTTTCTGTATCACTTCCAAATTGCATCAACCGATAAAGTTTGCATTTTTGGCAATTATCTCCGTTTAAAACTTTACTTATAGCCAAATAACACAATTTTGAATACTTAATGAGCTGAACGCCGGAAGAGAGTAACCCGGAAGTTATTGTTGTTGAAGTCCATAGTTGGCTCTAATGGCCATATACGCCAACATACGCCGATTATTGGGCTAATTTAAAGCTTTTATTTATTAAACAGAACAAGTTTCAGCCACGTATAATCGCGTAAAATGTGTTTATTCGGCTAATTTATAATCGACCTCTGCTCAAAATCTCCTTACTAGTAACCCCAGCATTTTCGGGTTTATCCCAGCATCTCGGGTTTATCCCATTGGATCGCGTATGCGCGTCATTTGACGCTAGTTAATATTCACAAAAGTTTCCACCAATCAAAACGAAGAATTGCCCTTCATAGCCAACTTTGATTTGTTTACGTATCATGCAGGGATGGCAGGGATGCATCCAGCACGCGCGATTGCGGCAACCCCCTTAATTATTGTCAATGCCGCAAATTATTGATTGTCTTGCGCCCGACATCGCACAAAAAATCACGGATGGGGCACATTAGGCCAATCTGGGCATGTGCCTGAATACGCAGGAGCTTGCGTCTATTTTTAGATGACACTGTAACGCTAGATATATATAGCCCTGGTAGCTCCGCCCACTCGCATGCTGCCACAGAATTCGGACAAACACACACACAGTGACTACAACTTTGTGTATTGCGGAGTGTAATTTGTAGATAAATAGAGCATACAGTACAGGTGTTACGCTGGAATATTTCGCAACATAATGGTGACAACAAAACATTGCTGCTATGGCATTGCTGCTATTGGATGGATTTGGGAACGGGTTTCCAAAACCTGCACAAAATCGAGAAAAATGTCAACGCTGGGTACAGAACTGTGGTCGAAAATAGTTTACCATTGACAATGTTACCAGAGACACCTACATATGTTCGATGCACTTTACCCTGATTTGATCGGCTAATAACATCATGCTCTGCATGACTTTTCATAATTATATTATTAGGAGCATCTGTAACCCGAAATTTCGGGAGTCCCTCACATGATGCCCGGTTTATATACACTGATATTCTGTGGGTAAGTTGGGCTCTAGAGCGTTCATATAAACTGTACTTGCCACATTTGTGGCTGTGACTGGAGAACCGGGGCGTATGGGCTTTGCGACCAGTGTAAATCCAGATCAGCCTGTGCATCCGCACAGTCTGATCAGGATCTGCACAGTTCGTCATTCCATCAATATAACACCCGCCATGATCCTCCTAACAAGCAATATGGATTGTTATTCAGCTTCAGGGATGTGCTATTAGATCAGGAGCTACACTGGTCACAAATCCCATAAGCCCCATTTCTTCAGTCAGTCACATTTTATAAAGTCCAACACACCACCAAATACACATCGGTTGCATGGGTGGATCTGGAGGGGGGTTCCGGGGTTGCAACCCCCCCCCCCACCCCCCCCCCCCCCCCGTTCAGCCATGGAATTTACATAGATCACAGTTTACCATCAGTTGGAGTCTGAATTTAAATGCCGTAGTTGCAAACGGTAACTCTTGCAAGTACTCCCGTGCCGCCCGTAGCTTGCTGTATGGGAGCGGGAGTAGATTGCAAGTTACCTTCGCAACTAGACAACCCCCACCCCCCCCCCGCTCCTCCCCAAATGATGCTGGATCTGCCCCTGGCGTGTATCTGTGTGTGTCGTGTCAATTGGGCAGTTTGTATGCCCCTTATGCAATATGATACTATAATACTTACTTCAAGAAAGAAGTGGTCATGGACAATAGATTTGTCAAGGACCAACTCAGCAGTACGTTGTAAACTTGAGAGATTTTATTGATCTTATATATTGACGTTCAGGGGCGGATCCAGCATTTGGGGAACGGGGGGGGGGTTGTCTAGTTGCGAAGGTAACTTGCAATCTACTCCCGTACCGTCCATAGCTAGCTACGGACGGTACGGGAGTAATTGCAACAGTTACCGTTCGCAACTAGGGGGTAGTCCTGTTTTCGAGCTCTTCGAAATGCACTTTTCTGTGTTTAAGGCATTTAAATTCAGATTCCAACTGGTGGTAAACTGTGATCTATGTAGACTCCATGGCTGAACGGGGGTGGGGTTGCAACCAAAATGTGACTCCGTGGCTGAACGAGGGGGTTGCAACCCCGGAACCCCATCCCCCCTCCCATATCCGCCCCTGCCGTTTGTCCAATAAGTTACCTCTCCTTGGCTTAACCAAATTCGGTATGCATATGTATATCATGGCAAGAGAACTACTTTCCAATGTATCTGATGCATTATCACCCCTTCATGCTGTATCAATGTACACACGATACATGTACATGATGTACATGTAACTCGTGTGTTATTTTACACATCTAAGAGGTTCGCAATACATGTTTATCTTTCCTTGGCGGCCTTATTAAATTTTCGCATTATGTAATATTGTGCATGAAATACCTGGAGCTCTACTTGTCATATCCTAACCAAATTGTGCCTTGGATATATCTTTGTAATATAATGTTCGACAATGTCCAGCCGTGGGTAAACGTTTGTCGTGACACGAGCATTGTCTACAGGCATGATCATACAGCACACGCTGTACGTTTGAACACGGCAGTAGTGTGCAGGGTGGGAGTACGTTTATTAATGGAGGACGGAGGATGGAGGAGGGAGGAAATACAATGTAAACGTATGGGGATCGATTAGTCGATAACTCGAATATCTAGGGTATGCGAGAGTTATCGTTCTTGATCCTGGGAGGTAATATGATTTCCCTTACCGTTACCGATTCCTGTGAAAAGGGGTCTTATGATCGTTGAGAGTTATCGTTCTTGATCCTGGGAGGTAATGACTTCCCTTACCGTTACCGATTCCTGCGAAAAGGGGTCTTATGATCGTTGAGAGTTATCGATGTCGAAATATACACGTACGTATTCGTCGGTAATTGTCTATCCGTCCGTCCGTCCGTGTGGACGTTCGTCCGTCCGTCCGATCTCTCGATATTAGCGAGAAGGGACAGACCAAAATAGCGGACGAGTTCGTATTAATTGGCGATTGATCATCATTATCGACTGGCCAACAGCGTAGACGAAATGACGTACGTTCAGCGCGTTCCCCTTCGAACATTCAAACACCGCTAGTACGAGCTATTAACGGTACTCTATTAATATAATATGGAATACTGTAGGCCCTGATCGTATAGTCCGTCGATCGTTTGTCAACATTTTTCGTAATTTACGGACGTACGTTAAATTTCATAATTCTTTTTTCAAGGAAAATCGCAGTCGTCCTAAGGTAATATAATCATAGTACATATCGTATTCGAAACATAGGCTGACAATGGAATCGAATTTGATCAATATGGTTCATTGTTATTGTTTCCCGTTATAGCAGCAAATAACTATGTCCGTGTTTCATAAAATTGAATTAAATAATATTATATCAACACGAATGGTAAATTCTATTTATTGCATAAGCACATAGTCACATATAATGGTTTCTGTAGTCGCGTCATTTGTATATGCACTACACTAGTCTAGTGTATTATGATTCTTAATTTGCATGTACGGTTCAAGCCCATTTAATGCAATAAACGATAATAAATAAATGTGTTAATACACGAGAACTACCCATTTCATGCAACAAGACGATTATTTTCCACAGAATGAAAGCAGTTATTGTCAGTTGTGACAGGACATTCACTGCTGTATGAGTTTAACATGACGAACATTGTAGATCAAGTCGGTGTTGTCTATAGTACATGTAACTGGCGTTACGTTGATCGATTTCGTAATTCTTTTTTCAAAGAAAAACGCAGTCGTCCTAAGGTAATATAATCATCGTACTTATCGTATTCGAAACATAGGCTGACAATGGAATCGAATTTGACGGGGAAGCCGCGATCGTTTTAAATCGCTCGGTTTTCAATGCATCTTAAATCAATAGTGTCCAATATTGATGCGGGATTTAGCGTTTCCATAGAGACGGTCGACGGTTATACGTACAAAGAATATACATCAAAGAACATATTTGGGCTGCATACATTACAACGGTTAAAACGTTTCTATTCATATCGTCACGTTAACCGAATAGCGAACAGTGTAGACCCAGATCAGCCTGTACCCGTATGACGCTGGTCGCTATTCAGTAACAGTACTCGCTTCAGTAGCATAAATTACAACGGTAAAACGTTCTATCATTATCGGTTACGTATAGCGAACAGTGTGACGATCAGCCTGTACATACGCTGGTCGCTAATTCAGTAACATACTCGCTTTCAGTAATAAAACAACGTAAAAAAATTTATATTCATCGTCTAAACTACTTCAATTTTTGTCACCTCGTCCGTCGTCCGTCTATCCGTTTAATTGTTAATACTTTCGCAAAACCTTAACCTCGGGTAAATGACCTATCTTTTCATTGCTCGGAATTGGTTCATAGTTCACACACGCATTGTCCTAATGGTTCTCTAACGCCCTGTGACAAATATACGTCCGCGCCCATAAACCCAGGGGCAAGGTTACATACTTTACGGCGTCCAGAAGTCTTAACGCTCTGGATCATTGGTCACCATAGGGGTCCTATGTGTGTCGACTGGCCACATTTGCTAGTTTATCCTCGGTGTTCGTTAAGCACGATTACCGTTTGTTTTGTATACATACGGTAGGTATAGCGTACAATGATCAGTAAAAGTCGGTGTTATGAGACGTTTGTGTCATGCATTCCGCATGTGCTCTGTTGTTGTTATTTTTGTTGGTTTTTTTTGGTCAACTTTTGACGTTGACATTCGCGGTACTCTATTAATATATTATGGAATAGTGTAGACCCTGATCAGATTGCGTAAGTCAGTCCTTTGCATTAAGTATATTCAATTCCTTCCAACAAGTAAATGTCATACAGTTCAGTACTATACAGCTAGACAATAATACTGAGCTCATAAAGACACATTTTAAATTAAATTATCAGCAAGAAGAATGAGCATGTATACACAAGAATTACAATTCGTCTGCTACGGTATTAAATCGTTGTTTATTTGTCTGTATTTACAGGTAAACTGATTTAAGTCCAGTGTAGTTAGTATGTATATTTTAAGTGATCGTACATTTTTAAATTTATCTAATCATCTCATTATTTGGTAGCTGGCCTGACACTAGTAGCATGGTATACTTTTATTTCATTTGCAACATTATATCATCTACCATGCTTGGCCCTAACTGATACTTTTTTGTGTCAATGGTCCGTTAGGCGTCAGTCCATTCCATTCCATTTTGCAGACTACTAGTATGGCCATAAATCGAACAACACCATTAACTCAATATACGACAGGAACAACACGTATGGATGATGTTGTTGTCCGTTACAATGCGTGTATTGTATATAAATGCATATATTACATGTACATCATATATCATGAATTTTACGCGAACGTGTGCCACTACGGACGAGACAGCAATAACAAACGTTATCAGTACTTTAAAGACACAGGATGTCAGATATGCCCAAAAAATGATGATTAATAAAACAGATTACTAAAACATAATTTTATTGCACATTTATTATGGTATTGATGAACACCAGTTTAACTATCCGTCAGCCGAAAACAATTTGGTAAAACTATGTTCATAGTACTGACAAATAACTAGCATTGAGCTCGCTAGGTTTTCTGCAATCATGGTTACTGAGTTAATTGTATCCCCTGGACTCCGTCGGGGGATACTATGGATTTGACAGCGCGCCGCGTCCGCGTCCGCGTACGCGTCCGCCGCAGACACTTCTTGTCCGGAGCATAACTCGAACACCCTTTGGAATATTTTCATGAAACTTCACACATGCATAGACCACGACCCGAAGGTGTGTCGCGCACAAGAATGACAACTCTTGCATAGCTAATTTTTGAGTTATCTCCCTTTTTTGTTTCTCGCACTGATTTCGTGTCCGGAGCATAACTCCACCACCCTTTCGAATATTTTCATGAAACTTCACACATGCATAGACCACGACCCGAAGGTGTGTCGCGCACAAGAATGACAACTCTTGCATAGCTAATTTTTGAGTTATCTCCCTTTTTTGTTTCGCGCACTAATTGACCATGACTCGACCACCCGGTGGAATATTTTTATGAAACTTAACACATTCAATTAGACCACGAACCGAAGGTGTGTCGTGCACAAGAATGACAACTCTTGCATAGCTAATTTTTGAGTTATCTCCCTTTTTTGTTTTCGCTCACTGAGTTCCTGTCCGGAGCATAACTCGACCACCCTTTGGAATATTTTCATGAAACTTCACACATGCATAGACCACGACCCGGAGGTGTGTCGCGCACAAGAATGACAACTCTTGCGTAGCCAATTTTTCAGTTATCTCCCTTTTTTTTTTGTTTTGCGCACTCTACAAACTGGACAATAATGCATGAAGACCTGTTTTCTCGTCTGCTCTGTACACCTTTTCTCGTGTGCTCTGTACACCTTACCTGTAGAGAGAACAATAGAAACTGGGAGAACCATGTGCTTGCATGGGCTAGCATGTGCAGATGTCCAGTGCTTGACCACTGCTGACCAGCTAATTTATACAGGTAAATTACTACATTGGGTACTGTGTTGAAAATATTAAATTTTTTTCTTCATTTTTTTTTTCAAATTATTTTTCAATTTGACTGAAAAAAAAATCTGGGCTCCAGTAGCAAGCATTATTATTTTTAAATTTTTTTTCATTTTATTTCATTTTTTTTTTCATTTTTTTCATATCTAATTATTTTGCAATTTTTTGTCCAGTAGCATAAGGTCGTAAGTGCTATATACAGACTATTCACCTGTGCATGTGCTAGCATGTGCAACTGATCACTGACCACTTACAGGTAATATACAGGTAAATGATTATATTACATTTCCGTAAAACTGTGTTGAAAATATTGTGGCATTATGTGGACCTGTGCAGATATATGTGGATACATATAGGACTGGGCTCCAGTAGCAAGCATTATTATTTTTAATTTTTAAACTTTATTTCCATTTTTTTTTTTCATTTTTTTTTTTCAAATTCTTTTTCAATTTTTGTCTAGTAGCATAAGGTCGTAAGTGCTATATACAGACTATTATCATATAATAAAACAATTATTGACGAGTGAGCCATTGAATATAATCTGATATTCTATGGTTCACTAGTCAATAATTGTATAATATGTTCGGGCCAGTGAAAATTGCTTTCGGGCCCAGGCTCGTGGTCAAGGCGGGACAAGGCGAGGCATCTGATTCCTCGGAATTCTTGTTTACTTATCTCCCTTTGTTGTTTCGTGCTCTGATTTTGTATCCAGAGCATAACTCGAACACGCATATACGCATTGCTCTAATGGTCCTCTACCGCCCTGTGCCAAATCCACGTTCGTTCTGCCCCCGTCAAGCCCAGGGTCAAGGTCACATACTTAGTGCTTCAAAAACATTAACGCTTGGGTAAATATCTTGTACTTTCTGTTTTCTTTCATGGATCATGGATCATCTTCATATTTCATATACGCATTGCTCTAATGGTCCTCTACCGCCCTGTGCCAAGTCCACGTTTGTCCTGCCCCACCAATCCCAGGGTCAAGGTCACATACTTGGTGCTTCAAAAACTTTAACGCTCAAGTAAATATCTTATAATTTTTATTTCCATTCACGGATCAACTTCATATTTCATGTACGCGTTGCTCTAATGGTCGTCTACCGCCCTGTGCCAAATCCACGTTCGTCCTGCCCCCGCCAAGCCCAGGATCAAGGTCACATACTTAGTGCTTCAAAAACTTTAACGCTCGGGTAAATATCTTATAATTTCTGTTTTCTTTCATGGATCATCTTCATATTTCATATACGCATTGCTCTAATGGTCCTCTAACGCCCTGTGCCAAATCCACGTTCGTCCTGCCCCCGCCAATCCCAGGGTCAAGGTCACATACTTGGTGCTTCAAAAACTTTAATGCTCAGGTAAATATCTTATAATTTTTCTTTCCATTCACGGATCAACTTCATATTTCATATATGCGTTGCTCTAATGGTCCTCTACCGCCCTGTGCCAAATCCACGTTCGTCCTGCCCCCGCCAAGCCCAGGGTTAACATCATACGCTAGGTAAATATCTTATTTCTGTTTTCTTTCACGGATCAGCTTCATATTTCATATATGCATTGCTCTAATGGTCCTCTACCGCCCTGTGCCAAATCCACGTTTGTCCTGCCCCCGCAAAGCCCAGGGTCCAGGTCACATACTATTATCAAAGCGATATGTGGGACATCCGTGTTCTATGAACACATTTTCCAGTTTATTAAACTTCACACATGCATAGAAGACGACCCAAAGGTGTGTCTCACGTAAGAATGACAACTCTTGCGTCATTAATTTCTTAGTTATCTCCCTTTGTTGTTTCGTGCACTGATTTCGTGTCTGGAGCATAACTCGAACACCCTTTGGAATATTTTCATGAAACTTCACACATGCATAGACCACGACCCTAAAGGTGTGTCCCGCAAGAATGACAACTCTTGCATCACTAATTCTTTATTATCTCCCTTTGTTTTTCCGTCACTGATTTTGTCTCCGGAGCATAACTCGAACACCCTTTTTTCAAACTACTTGTGTATCTGGGGAGGGGGATACACATGCGCTTGTCGACAAGCGTCCATTTCTAGTTTAACTAGTATATCTATCTAGAATTGAACGTATTTACATAGGTGGTAAAGTTACCGGTCTAACCCGTTCAGTCTCAATTAATGGGCTCGTCCAAGCAATTTGATGGGTATCACTATCAGACCGAAGCAAAATACAAAAGGTAGTTCTCGTATATAGAAAAGGCAGGTAAGCTTCCAACAACATGTCTACATAAATTATTACCACAACTTGTCGGAGAAAGTAGTCCATATGAATTGCTTCTATGACAATATGGAACGAGTTTGTTGAGGAAATTGAGAGTTCTTCTTCGATAGCCGTTTTTCAAGACAGGTTAAAACAACTATTCAAACCGCATATTGTTCCAGAATACTATCTGATCGGTGATAGAACGCAATCTGCTTTTTACCACGCCCGTATACGAAAGCAATTAAGTAAACTAAACTTAGACGGGTTTTTTTATGAATAATCTGCGAGAATCATCATTGTGTGACTGTGCACTCGATGTAGAAGATGCCGAGCACTTCTCTTTAAAATGCCAGTCATTCCACCAGCAACGCCAGAAACTAATTACCGCAACCCGTCTATACTACCCGGTATCTATTACATTGTACTTAAGTGTGGGCAGTTAACAGATTTTGAAGGTAATGCTAGCTCTTTTTTTGAAGTCCAAGGCTACATTAATCTCACTCGTCGTTTCAATAATCAATGTTATCCTATTCACACGTTCCTGCTTTGTAAAAACTATGCTTACTCTGTGGCCCGATCTTGGGATGTCAATTGGTCCGTATTCACAGGACAGTGCAACAAGAATGATTGGCTATCTTCGCTTATTCTGACGATGACATACATGTCGGTGTGGGTGTTTAATAATATGTGACGATGGCTGGAGAAAAGGATATGATGGCACCTCTAGTCAATCAAATTGTTAATGCAACGGAACACCACCGTGGTCCATATACGTTTTATATATACAAATTGTTCGAATAACGTGAGCGTGTCATTGACTGAATGACTAGCAGCGCTAACCTTAACCAGACTGCGCTGTTGCGCACACTCATCAGGGCCTGCGCTGTTCTCATCGGACATATGCCTCGTTTGAAATCCTAATTCTACACGTATTTACGCTATAAAAATTGACATTGTACATACAATGTAATAAAACATTTATGTCTAAAGTCATTTCATACCACATGTTATAGTGCATGCAATAAGTAATTGGAGAGGGCTGTAACTAATGTTGTTAAGACTTGTTGCCCTCATCCGTTTGCTTTTCTTAATAGTAAAGTGTATATTTTGAAACTGTTATATCTGTCTATACATAGCAATAACAATGTTTAAATCATAGGTGGTAATGTATTATCAATTCATTAACTAAACGGTTCTATGTTTATTCCTGTACAGTGCATCGTGCTACAGTAATAGCGGACATGCATTTTCAGATATCAAATTGTTTACAATATTTATGAGACTCTACACATGTATATAAGGGAACAAGCACAAACTCGTTGGACGTTTATGAAATAAATAAAAACGGTGAGTTTCAGTGCATATATGCCATTCGCAGTACATAAAGCCAAAACAAACGACGTATCGAACATGATGTCCGAGATATCATCTGAGACATAGTGACTTTAACATGATCATTCTAACCAGTGAGAATATCCATATTGCTTTACGGCCACGGGTACATTGTCATCTGTGTGACTGTAACTGGGGAAATCTGGCTGAAAATACGCATAAATTTGAGGCCGGTGTATTTTCAGGACGGCTGCCATAGATCGGTCACCTGATATGCGCTTGCTAGATGCATATGGGTGGTGTTTTACGAGCGAACAGTTTTTGTCTGAGGCGGGACCCGGCTTATTAACGGAACATCAGCATTTGCCACGTGCGGTGCGTTATATTTCATGTATCTACATTTATTGTTGACCCGTTAATAGTCTTAGAAACCAAATACCCATACATTCATAGCTTAAATGGTCATAATTATAATTAAACATTGTCCAACATATCTGTCCACTCCATATTGTAATGTTAGTTAATGTATATGACCACTTTGGAGTCTACAATACTTGAGAGCTAAATCCTGTTATGTCCCATTAAAAAGTATTACGATATGTACTAATTATATTGCTTTTGGGACTGGAGCTAAGTGACACTGGTGCGGTATGGGACCTGACATCGGGTCATGTACGGTCGTGAAACGTACGCTAGACGCGCGGACGAACAGTCGTGAAACGTACAACGGACAGTGTAGATGGTGGTTTTATGTCGGAGATGTCGTACTTGGAGACGATTCTCATGTGCTGCCGAACACTTTTTTTCCGAGCGGAATATACTTCTGTAGAGTAGTTAACAGTCGAGGAAATTTATTGAAAATACGTAATATACCAATTTATATAAATATTGCGACCAGAGTCAACTCAGTTCCGCCTACAAAATCTCGTTCAGTGTATACATTTAAAACGGGAAATAGGTATAGGGAAACCGATTATACGGTTATTCCATGGAACCTCTAATCCCCGCATAAACACTGACCAGTGTACTGTTTACGCATGTTTGTGACACGCGTTCAGTTTTGTGTTAAATGGTTAAGGTCGGAAAGTTTTATGTAAACATAATGTTACCAAATACCAGCCGAGAACGCGAGCTCATGAAATTTCATAATCAACCAATACAGAATGCACGCCGCTTAACCGGCATAGACGTACACGCTGACCAACGTCTACATTGCACACAACAGTGCAGCATGGTGTTAATATACGGTTTCCAACGACCAATCGCACACAATTTTGACAAGTGTTTGCCCCCACCGTTGCTAGTCACAGATTTCGGCGGATCCACGACTGTTGCCTGAGACTTTGCGTCAGAGACTAAGTAAGTCACGTCTCTATAGGACACTGAATTACTACATGTATATAGTAAATTAACCGTATCGGTCGATGCAGTCAAACAACCGATAAGGGCGTTCACCTGTATTATACCTGTTAATAGCAGACGACAGTTTCTACCTGTGCAAACCTGTATTCAATACAGGGATCGATACCGTTGATGCCGGGGTATTTACAAATATCACAATGGGTTAATATACGCGTTATTGGCTAGAAACATATTTGTATTTCGCTTTAATGCTTAAAAAATATAGACCATACACCAATACACACTATTGAGCGAGTGTTAAGATCGATACCGTATTTCAGATATACATCTGTTAAATTAACATGTCGAGACATGTTACAGCGATCTGTTGAAACACGTCTCGATGCTAACTACACTGGACTTAAATCAGTTTACCTGTAAATACAGACAAATAAACAACAAGAAACTCTATACAATTTAATACCGTAGCAGACGAATTGTAATTCTTGTGTATACATGCTCATTCTTCTTGCTGATAATTTAATTTAAAATGTGTCTTTGTGAGCTCAGTATTATTGTCTAGCTGTATAGTACTGAACTGTATGACATTTACTTGTTGGAAGGAATTGAATATACTTAATGCAAAGGACTGACTTACGCAATCTGATCAGGGTCTACACTATTCCATAATATATTAATAGAGTACCGCGAATGTCAACGTCAAAAGTTGACAACAAAAAACCAACAAAAGTAACAACAACAGAGCACATGCGGAATGCATGACACAAACGTCTCATAACACCGACTTTTACTGATCATTGTACGCTATCCGTATGTATACAAAAACAAACGTAATCGTGCTTAACGAACACGAGGATAAACTAGCAAATGTGGCCAGTCGACACACATAGGACCCCTATGGCGACCAATAATCCAGAGCGTTAAGACTTCTGGACGCCGTAAAGTATGTAACCTTGCCCCTGGGTTTATGGGCGCGGACGTATATTTGTCACAGGGCGTTAGAGAACCATTAGGACAATGCGTGTGTGAACTATGAACCAATTCCGAGCAATGAAAATATAGGTCATTTACCCGAGGTTAAGGTTTTGCGAAAGTGTTAACAATTAAACGGATAGACGGACGGACGGACAAGGTGAAACTTGAAATATGTTTAGACGATATGGATAGAACGTTTTATTAACCGTTGTAAATTTATGCTACTGGAGCGAGTACTGTTACTGAATAGCGATCAGCGTCATACGGGTACAGGCTGATCTGGGTCTACACTGTTCGCTATTCGGTTAACGTGACTATATGAATAGAACGTTTTACCGTTGTAATTTATGCAGCCCAAATATGTTCTTTGATGTATATTCTGTGTACGTATAACCGTCGACCGTCTCTATGGAAACGCTAAATCCCGCATCAATATTGGACACTACTGATTTAAGATGCATTGAAAACCGAGCGATTTAAACGATCGGCCGGCTTCCCCGTCAAATTCGCTTCCATTGTCAGCCTATGTTTCGAATACGATAAGTACGATGATTATATTACCTTAGGACGACTGCGTTTTTCTTTGAAAAAAGAATTACGAAATCAATCAACGTAACGCCAGTTACATGTACTATAGACAACACCGACTTGATCTACAATGTTCGTCATTTTAAACTCATACAGCAGTGAATGTCCTGTCACAACTCACAATAACTGCTTTCATTCTATGGAAAATAATCGTCTTGTTGCATGAAATGGGTAGTTCTCGTGTATTAACACATTTATTTATTATCGTTTATTGCATTAAATGGGCTTGAACCGTACATGCAAATTAAGAATCATAATACACTAGACTAGTGTAGTGCATATACAAATGACACGACTACAGAAACCATTATATGTGACTACATGATCTGTATGATTACGTGCTTATGCAATAAATAGAATTTACCATTCGTGTTGATATAATATTATTGTATCCCCCGGACTCCGTCGGGGGATACTATGGATTTGACATCGGGCCGCGTCCGCGTCTGCGTCCGCCGCTGACACTTCTTGTCCGGAGCATAACTCGAACACCCTTTGAAATATTTTCATGAAACTTCACACATGCATAGACCACGACCCGAAGGTGTGTCGCGCACAAGAATGACAACTCTTGCATAGCTAATTTTGTAGTTATCTCCCTTTTTTGTTTCGCGCACTGATTGACCATAACTCGACCACCCTTTGGAATATTTTTTATGAAACTTCACACATTCAATTAGACCACGAACCGATGGTGTGTGGTGCACAAGAATGACAACTCTTGCATAGCTAATTTTTGAGTTATCTCCCTTTTTTTGTTTTCGCGCACTGATTTCCTGTCCGGAGCATAACTCGACCACCCTTTGGAATATTTTCATGAAACTTCACACATGCATAGACCACGACCCGGAGGTGTGTCGCGCACAAGAATGACAACTCTTGCGTAGCTAATATTTTAGTTATCTCCCTTTTTTGTTTTGCGCAATCTACAAACTGGACAATAATGCATGAAGACCCGTTTTCTCGTGTGCTCTGTACTTACCTGTAGAGAGAAACAATAGAGACTGGGAGAAAACATTCACCTGTGCATGTGCTAGCATGTGCAAATGTCCAGTCTTGACCACTCTGACCACAGGTAATGTATACAGGTAAATTACTACATTGTATATTACATTTCCGTAAACTGTGTTGAAAATATTGTGGCATTATGTGGACCTGTGCAGATATATGTAGATAAATATAGGACTATTAAAAAAAAATTCTCGGCTCCAGTAGCAAGCATTATTATTTTTAATTTTTAAACTTTTTTTTTACATTTTTTTTTTTCATTTTTTGTTTTCAAATTCTTTTTAAATTTGTGTCTAGTAGCATAAGGTCGTAAGTGCTATATACAGACTATTATCATATAATAAAACAATTATTGACTAGTGAGCCATAGAATATAATCTGATATTCCATGGCTCACTAGTCAATAATTGTATAATATGTTCGGGCCAGTGAAAATTGCTTTCGGGCCCAGGCTCGAGGTCAAGGCGGGACAAGGCGAGGCATTTTATTCCGCTGAATTCTTGTTTACTTATCTCCCTTTGTTGTTTCATGCTCTGATTTCGTATCCAGAACATAACTCGAACACCCTTTGGAATATTGTTATGCCCCACCACGATAGTGGAGGGGGCATTTAGTGTTACCCTTGTCCGGCCGTCCGTCCGCACACACGAATGGGTACTTGTTGTAAGCGTACGGGGATCTTATTGGGTAGGGTTAGGATAGTGTTGGGTACTCTTCTTGGGTATTTGTATAGAGTAAAAACCCAACAAGTATTCATTCGTAGGAACGTGCGTCCCGTCCTCCCGTCCGTCCGTCCGTCCGTCACAAAACTTTAACACTCGGGTAAATGTCTCATAATTTCTTCATCCTTCGACCGATCCGCTTCATATTTCATATACACATTGCTCTGATTGTTCACTACCGCCCTGTGCCAAATCCACGTTTGTCCTGCCCCCGCCAAGCCCAGGGTCAAGGTCACATACTTGGTGCTTCAAAAACTTTAACGCTCAGGTAAATATCTTATAATTTCTGTTTTCTTTCACGGATCAGCTTCATATTTCATATACACTCCCGCCTGCGATTCTCTTACCAAGAATTGCAATCCAGCGGTCATTGAATTTCAATTCGTCCCCTCTGAAATTGCAGTCTAATTGCGGTCCAATCGCGGTCCCGTTTTTGCGGTCATTCTTTCGCGATACCGTTTGTGCGGTAATTCTTTCGCGGTCTAGTTTGTGCGGTCTTCTTTTGCGATATCGTTTGTGCGGTCATTATTTCGCTATTTGCGGTAGAAACTTAGCGTTACGCGTATATATACACCTAATTCTACTATTTATGTATATTTTATTGGATTTTAAATGGCTAATTACAGATAGGAAAATACATCTTTTCCTCAGAAAAAAATCAACTATTTCGATTTTATTGCGCATTGGTCAAGCAGAGCGGTCCGCTGGTTTGACCGCAGAGCGCAGCGTAAAACGGTCATTCTTTCGCAGTTTAAAGAAAAAAGGAGCGTAAACTGCAATTAAAAGCGGAGCGCAGCGCTAACTGCGCTATAAGTATTGCAATTGCGCAACCAACTCTTTTTGGACCGCAGTCACATGATTGCAGTCCGATTGCGGTCCAATTGCAATTAATGGGAACGCGAATTGCAATCCTGCGCTCCAGGAATTGCAATTCGCCTGGTAAGAGAACCGCAGGCCACTCTGTACGCATTGCTCTAATGGTCCTCTACCGCCCTGTGCCAAATCCACATTCGTCCTGCCACCGCCAAGCCCAGGGTCAAGGTCACATACTTGTGCTTCAAAAACTTTAACGCTCATGTAAAATAAAAAATTTCTTTAACGTTGGAATTTGGCCTCATTTATTATCAAAGCGATATGTGGGACATCCGTGTTCTATGAACACATTTTCCAGTTTATTAAATTTCACACATGCATAGAAGACGACCCAAAGGTGTGTCGCACGTAAGAATGACAACTCTTGCGTCGTTAATTTCTTAGTTATCTCCCTTTGTTGTTTCGTGCACTGATTTCGTGTCCGGAGCATAACTCGAACACCCTTTGGAATATTTTCATGAAACTTCACACATGCATAGACCACGACCCTAAAGGTGTGTCACGCAAGAATGACAAATCTCCCTTTGTTTTTCCGTCACTGATTTTGTCTCCGGAGCATAACTCGAACACCTTTTTTTCAAACTACTTGTGTATCTGGGGAGGGGGATACACATGCGCTTGTCGACAAGCGTCCATTTCTCGTTTAATTCAATTTTATGAAACACGGACATAGTTATTTGCTGCTATAACGGGAAACAATAAAAGTGAACCATATTGATCAAATTCGATTCCATTGTCAGCCTATGTTTCGCATACGATATGTACTATGATTATATTACCTTAGGACGACTGCGATTTTCCTTGAAAAAATAATTACGAAATTTAACGTACGTCCGTAAATTACGAAAAATGTTGACAAACGATCGATGGACTATACGATCAGGGCCTACAGTATTCCATATTATATTAATAGAGTACCGTTAATAGCTCGTACTAGCGGTGTTTGAATGTTCGAAGGGGAACGCGCTGAACGTCCGTCATTTCGTCTACGCTGTTGGCCAGTCGATAATGATGATCAATCGCCAATTAATACGAACTCGTCCGCCATTTTGGTCTGTCCCTTCTAGCTAATATCGAGCGATCGGACGGACGGACAATTACCGACGAATACGTACGTGTATATTTCGACATCGATAACTCTCAACGATCATACGATCCCTTTTCGCAGGAATCGGTAACGGTAAGGGAAGTCATATTCCCTCCCAGGATCAAGAACGATAACTCTCAACGATCATAAGACCCCTTTTCGCAGGAATCGGTAACGGTAAGGGAAGTCATATTGCCTCCCAGGATCAAGAACGATAACTCTCGCATACCCTAGATATTCGAGTTATCGACTAATCGATCCCCATACGTTTACATTGTATTTCCTCCCTCCTCCATACTCCGCCCTCCATGGATAAACGTACCCCCACCCTACACACTACTCACGGCTATGAGCGGTGTCAAACAACGGCAGTCATGTAACAAATACAGTTTTTATACGACCGTTTCTAAAAAACGGTACATATTATGTTCCTCACAGCGGGCGGGCGGCTGAAGAAAAAGCGCATAGTTCGTGTACACAGCTCCTCCTCCTCACCTTTTTAACTTTGCCATTGTTTCTACATGTTTCTATGCAATTCTATATAGGGTACATAGTTTGTGTACACAACTCCTCCGAAACCGTTTAGTCGATCGATCTGAAACTATACACACGTCTTCTACACATATTGAAGAGGTGCACCTTGGTGTTTTTATGCTGAAAACACATTTTTTAACAAAAATATCACCTTTTTAACTTAGCCATTTTTCTACATTATTGTATCCAATTCCCTATCATTTCTACTTTACACTCTACTGTTCTATCTCTGCGTAAATTAGTATACATGTTTAGCACAACGAGATGAAGAAATAATGCTATTGACTTTCAAATTCTCATTAATGTTTCTTGCCTTGGTGACAGCTTCACATTTCTGCATCTTCGCTGTCTGGCCCATATTCGACGGGCGTATTTTGTGACTTGCGGCACTCTTGTTACACTCTAGTTTAGCCCCTAAGCAAATGGAATGGAGTTTGATATCTTAATTTTGCAACCAATCCAATTGGCACAAAATGATTTTAAGACTAGTCCATTTATGAAAAGGGGATGTTTTTTATCTCAAAAATATGAAATTACTTGCAAAAAGTGCAGATCCGGATGAGGCGGTTTCGTCACGAGCCGGCTCATCGGGATCTATACTATTTGTCATAACACTATACAGGTATGTAATATTGAAAGGGTTAATAATGGAGATTTTGTAATACTTATGGCTTCGATGTTTCGCAATTTCAGATTCTGCTGGTGCTGATGGTCGACAATTCGCACACATTTGCAGACGACCATCCCATAGCTCGACGGACCTGTTCGTACCATATGTGTGTAATGTGATGCTGGTTTCTTTGGAACATCCTACTCACTAAGGCATATGTATGTGAGTCCTGTATACTATACTTTTTATAATACAATGAATTTAAAATACAGTATAAATTCCAGTACCACTAAAAAAATGAAAGAAAAATGTCAAGCACAGAAATCACAACGTTTCGCTTTATGTAAGCTTCATCAGGTACTTTGTACAGCTTTAAGAAAACGGAAACGTTAAGCTTAATTAATTATTGGGCGTGCTTATTAAAGCTTTCCTAGAAAGAAATATAAAACATTTTTTGACGAAATATTTGCTGGATATTTATTTGATAGTTTTCTGTTCATCAACAACCGTGGGAAATATAGACAATATAACATATGTTCATCAGTTTGTACACTAGTACAAGACGTTTCTGGGTCTGGTCAAACAATCAGCTACTTATAAAGGAAACTCTCTTTATAGACCCTGAATCAACGAGAAACAGCTGGTGTGCCACATCTAAGTCTAAATCTAACTACCAATTGTAGTATAAAGTTTAACTTCTAAAACAACCATGCACTTCTGTTCTGAATGCACTGGAACTATTAACAAGTTCATATTATGAATAGTTCGCCCCATATTTAGACTGGTACTGTGGAAAACTTGTTTTCGTACTATAAAGTAACCAGGTACAATTTGTAATTTCCCTTTACCCAGTTTTGAGTACCCAGTTAATCGAGGAATATATTGTTGAATAACATATTTATAGAGGAAATAATTTCCTATATACAAATATCACTAGCACCACGATCAAACAGCGTGTACTGGTATTTAGATGCACCTCAAACATAAGTAAATATTTAAAATAGTAATTTTATATCATGTCTGCAGAAGACGATAATGATAGTCTTGCTAAATGGATCAAGGAAGAGATAAGTTTATAAAGGTATGGATCGATGAGCAGAATCGGCTAGAAGACTGGGCGACGCAGACGGACACATTGTTGAAGGAACTCGAGGTGGAGCAACATCATCAACAGGAGATATCCGGAAAAGAAGGTGATTCACACCAGAAGTGTAAGCAACAACTGGTTGACTGGCTTCCGAAACATAATCAAGAAGAATGCCGACTCAAGGAACAGTCTCCACGGTTAACGGAGTGCCTGGACGAATATGACCAACAAGAAAGCAATATTAAACTGTCGATGCAGCTAACAGTAGAACAGGTAAAAGAAAAAAGAAGAGATTTTAAAAAATGGCGTATTGAAAATTGCGAAACAAACAATCCGGAAAGTATGCAAACATCCCAACAGCAATTAGATATTATATCCTCTACCCTAGTGACATTGGATAAACAGCAGGCGAAATACAAACGTCAGGAGAAGCGTCTCTTAAAACAGAAGGAAAGTGTGGGTCGGATAGTAGCAAATTTATACAAATTGGACGAAAGATTAATCGAACAGAAAGAGTATGCAGAGCGTCTCTTGCACAATGAGAAACCTGCGCCAGATGCAGTACCTGAGATAGATCAACTGGATTCCGCATTCCATGTACATTTAACAGAAGAGCGAGAAGGTGCTGGTGATGTCCCGACTATGAAGGAAATCAAGAAATACCCCGCGACACGAAATGAGAAAGAATTACAATGGCAGGAAAGGCTGGAGAAATCTCAGCATGCAAAGCAATTAACAAAACAGATGCAACATACACAGAAAGGATATACATGTAGACCAGCCACGAGCCACAAACAACCACAGGGAATAAATATACTAGCCATGAACCATAGACAAACACATGGAGCATATATACCGGCCACGAGCCTGAGACGCACAGGGAGAAAACATGGGATATCCAGACACGTATCAGACACGAGCCAGAGACAAACACACGGAGCAAAAATACCAGCCACGAGCCAGAGAAAAGCACATGGAGAAAATATACCGGCCACAAACCAGAGACAAACACAGGGAGTAAATATACCAACCACGAGCCAGAGACAAGCACAGGGAGGAAATATACCAACCACGAGCGAGAAAATAACACAGGGAGTAAATAAACCGGCTACGAGCCAGAGACAAATTCAGGGAGTGAATATACCAGCCACGAGCCAGAGACAAGCACAGGGAGGAAATATACTGGTTAGGAGTCAGAAACAATCACAGGCAGACAATATACAGGCCACGTGCCAGAAAATAACGCTGGGAGCAAATAAACCGGCCACGAGCCAGAGACAAATTAAGGGAGTGAATATACCGGCCACAAGCCAGAAACAACCACACGGAGGAAATATATCAGAAAGGTATACAGTCATTAGTGAAATGCAACAGCAGGAACACTGTGCAACAATCACAAGTGATCACCAGCAACAGTTACACATGTCAAATACAGTCCAGATTGAAGAGCTAGAACAGAATGACATCAGATGGCAGATGCACATGAAGGAACAAGGAATGAAATTTGATAGTTTAGAAGCACGGGTATCAAAGCTCGAGCAGCCTGCTGTACCAACAAAGCAGGTTGGAGCTGAGGCAGGAAGTGAAATTCCATTGGAAGGCGGAAACACTGCTGGGCCAAATGTTAGAAAAAGAACTGTTGATATGGCCGAAGGATGTGAACGTGACACGGATTATAGAGACAAAGAACGCCTTGGTGGTGAAATGCGCGCTGAAACTGATGCTCCAGTGGCTAAGATTAGTAAATGCACAGAAGAACTGCAACCACGATTTAAAATTATAATATACAATGCTAATTCGGAGCCCAGTGAATATTGTAGGCCAGCATTGGCACATATAATGCATGAGTACAAGCCGCAGCTGATATTCGTTCAGGAGTTTTCTAAATATGGCTTGTTGACCGGACGGGATAGTTTTCCGACGTACGTATTTGGTACAGAGAATCCCACGTATAAACATGAGGGATGTAAGGAGGCGGGTATTATATACGACTGTACGAACATTACCTTAGAAGATATTCCTGTTGAAACGTTGCGCAGGTTAGTTGACAAGTACATGATGGAAGTGAAGCTCATGGAACGCTTATGCATAAACAGGATACGATATACTACAAAGGATACTTCATTTAAGTTCATCGGCGTTTCATGGCATGGACGAAACAAAATTTCCCATGCAGACAAACAAAAGCATTTTCAGTATCTCATGGAATTCTTGACGCGTGTGTTAGACGAATTCTCCCTGCCGCTTCTAATTGGTGGTGACTTCAACATTCGTTATGAAAAGATTGAATCATTACTAGATTCGTCTGTATTCCAGTTATATACATATAAACCGTCTCCCCGACGTGAGAGACCTAGCACATTCCTAATCGATTATTTCATATCAAATGGCTTATCATTGAGCGCACCGAAGTGGCTCGGCTTGGGGACTATGAACCGTACATTCGGCATGACCCCGTGGAATCGTATATTAACTTCGCTAAGGTGTAGAATACACCACCGGCTGTGTCAATCGTGCCCGGATGTCAACGTTATAGGAATGAATGGCCTTTTTGTGGAATTTATCGGGGTATAAACTTGGAAAAGTCGCGGGAATACTGGACGAAGGCCGGAAGGCCTCGTCCAGTATTCCCGCGACTTTTACAAGTTTATATCCCCGATAAATTCCACAAAAAGGCATTCATTCCTTATAATTCAACATTTGAAACAAATTCATCAGAAAATGTGTTTATTTTCCGTTTTCTTAAGATTATTTTAACTACGCCTCATGGTTACGGAAAGTAGTTTCGGCGTGGGGAGTTTATCTGGGATATAAATTTTGGACAGAGACTTGCTACGGGCCAATCAAATGTTAGGGAATTGTGTAAATATTTGTGTGCTGGAATTATTTCTGAATATCTACTGTCAATATCAATTCGCAAGCAAGCAGCTTGGTTGGCTGTGTGTGTGTGAGCTGTAGAACAGCTCAGGCTCAGTCAATCAAGTTTGATAATACTGACTATAAAACTGCATGATGCTACATTGATACCCTTTGGGAAATTCAAAACTCCAAGACGGGCACCAGATATGTTCCATTTTTACAAATAACATATAACAATATCGTGGATGTACATCGCATCGCTGAAAATAAAATCTAGTTCTAGCTAATTTTATGGACGAGAAAAAATACTTTATGCAAACTAGCTGCGTGCTAGGTCGCGCAGTTATGGGTACATATGGCACGCAGTTTTGCTATTTATTCAGAGTATATCTCTTTGAGTCAATAAGATATCTCTTTCAATCAACAAGATATCTCTTTCAGACAAACATATATCTATTTCAGTCAATAAGATATCTAGTACAGGAACAAGATATATTTATAAGTAACATATATCTTCCTCAGTCAAAGAGATATCTTATTGACGGAAGAAGATATCTTATTTACTGAAATATATCTTATTGACTCAAATAGATATCTTATTGACTGAAAGAGATATTTTATTGACTCAAAGAGATATATTATTGTCAGAAAGAGATATCTTGTTGACTCAAAGAGATATCTATTTCATCATACTAGATATCTACTTTTCGGAAAGAGATATCTGTTTGAAAATAATAGAAGAGATATCTATTTGGCTCATTAAGATATCTTATTGAAGGAAAGACATACATTCTATTGTGAAGTAGATATCTAGTATTTCAAGAGATATCTATCTAAGAATTTAATAAAGATATCGCTTTTACTCAACAAGATATCTATTAGACAGTTCAAGATATCTCTTTGAGTCAACAAGATATCTAGTTTGCTGAAAGAAATATATATTTGAAGCCTTTCAATAAGATATCTGTTTCGTTTCATTTTTGTCGAGCCCGCTTGAGGAAAGCGAGACATAGTGATCACAATGACGTCCGGGTGTCCGTGCGTCCGTCCGTCCGTCCGAAATCTGCATTAAATTTTTTAAATACCTTATATCTCTGCAGTCCTAAGTCACATTGGCTTGAAACATCATATGCTTATTAGTCATGATCCGTATAGTCATGTTGTATCCTACTCATGCGGCCCCTGTGCCCAAGGTCAAGGTCAAATGACTTAGAAGTTTGTGTTCCGAAATCTGCGTTAAAGTTTTTAAATACCTTATATCTCTGTAGTCCTAAGTTACATTGACTTGAAACTTCATATGCTTATTAGTCATTATCCATATATTCATTATGTGTCCCACTCATGCGGCCCCTGTGCCCCTATGTCAAGGTCAAATCACTTAGAAGTTTGCGTTACGGTTTTTGTCAAAATTTGCGTAAAAATGTTCACATACATGTACCTACTACCTCTGTAACCGTAAGTCATATTTGCTTGAAACTTTGTATGCTTATCGGGCATCAAACTTCAAATAAATACACTCTGTGACCATCAAATGCCTCGGCGGGCTCGACATGCGGGCCGCGGCCATCCTCGTTTAATTGTATAAATGAATTCTCCCTACCAGGAAAGTCCCGCAGTGAATCCCGCTGATGGACCACAAAATCAACTTATTTATTTACTATTTTCTGATTGGACATTAATTATATGACTTGCAGGGAGCAACAGTTACAGTTAAGTAGTCGATCAAACAGATATATATGTGAAAAAGTCAAATAGATATATAATTGATTTAAAAAGATATCTCTTTCACCATAGAAGATATCTGTTTCATACAACAAGATATCTGTTTGGTTATATAAGATATTTTATTCATAGAAGTAGATATGTTTCATTGAATCAAAACAGATATCTTGTTCTGTCAAAGAGATATCATATTGACTGAAAGATATCTTATTGACTGAAAGAGATATCTGTAACTCTGAAACATATATATATATTGTTATTATCATAGAGATTTTTATTTCAGAGTTACATATATCTCTTTGAGTCAATAAGATATCCCTTTATTCAAGAAGAGATCTCTTTCTCACAAACAGATATCATATTGACTGAAATAGATATATGTTTGTCAGAAAGAGATATCTTGTCGATTGAAAGAGATATTTTATTGACTGAAAGAGATATCTTTTACTCTGAATAAATAGTAAAACGGCGTGCCATAGGTACACAGCAAGTCCCGGAATTAAAAATAGATTCGGATTTTCAATGGGGTGAAGATGTACTGGAAAAAGTAACACTCGTATATAAATAATTTTTATCATGAATACACAGCCGTCGAACTTGGTCAAGTACATGTTTGTAGAATATAGGGTTAATCGCATTGTAATTTTGAAATTTGCGGCGTATATCAGAAAATGATAGGTAGCGTCGCCATTAAACAGATTTTCCGACCTTTCATTTTCTGATATTCTGCAAATTTAAAAATTACAATACAGTTAACCCTATATTCTAATGCACTAAATATCACGCAATCTGATTGGCTGATAGTCATACAAAAAGTAATATATTTTAAAATTGTAAAGTGGATTATATTGAGTTCACTGTTTATTCCACTACTCGCCTATTGCCCCATTTAAAGGTTGTTAATGCAGGGATTCCCTTGGCGATCTTTTTTTCGAAAATTGTAATTTTGTATCGCCAATTGTTTTATTTTTGTTTGAAGTGGCGTTTTTTTATTTTCCCCAGCGGAATCCCTGTTAATGGTCAGTGACTGTTTTAATTTTGTACACCATTGATCAATCAAACATTGATTGCTATAGCTTACGGCTACATCTGTAGCCTATTTCACCAACATTGCAAAGTATACTTATCTATCAAAGTATACTTTGAGGTGAAAAAAATCGAAATTTAAGGATAAATTTATTAAGTTTTATTATACTGAATTTATTACAAATGGCTGTGATAATGTAATAAATTCAGTATAATAATTCTGCATACTTTTAATCATCAACTATATGCAGTGGTTAGTGACGATATATGAAATAATGCATTTTTGGGAAAATAAATGATTACTCCCTCAAAGTATACTTTGTTAGATAAGTATACTTTGCAATTTTGATGAAATCGGCTACAGATTAAGTCGTGTAATAAAGTCGTGTAATAAATGAATTCGCATATCTCGCCCCGCCGACAGAATTATTGTAGGCATTGACAATACTTTACCGTTACAAATACTAAGTACTAAAGAATGTATTGAACATCAGCAAAATATCTTCAGCCATGATATATGTATTTGTGTGGCTTTATGACTATAAATGGGTTTACATTACAGTGTAGAATGAAAGTAATCTGTGTTAAAACAGGCACAATTCAGTGACACAATGTCATTTCAATGACCACACAACCGACTTACGAAGTGCGTTCACAGCCGACACAAATGCTTATTGTTTCAATTGTTTTAGTAATCATGTTGAATCTTTGTCCATATTTAATTATTTGTGTATCGAAAATGTTCCATAAGTTTATTTACGTTTCTCGCTAGTACTATCATGACTACAGCGACCGATATTTGATGGGACAGTGGTGCAATAAATAAATCAATGGTGTCATCACTTTCTTGTGCTCCAGGAAGTGACACAGGTTTAATCAAACGTGCTTCAAAAGTTATATGTGGGTGACGTTGACTGTACGGATATATATATAGAATGTCTACTTCATCACCATATGTCCGTACGTCCATCCGTCTGTGCAAGAAGTAAAACTTTAACCGTAATAGGTAGGGACTTGAAACTTGATGTTTGCATTCCTTATTGTGTGTAGATATGCAAAGTTAATTTCTATTTTTGATTCGACCGCCCGGTCATGGATTATCTCCCCCTTTTCAACTTAACGTTTCCCAATGTTGCCTTGTAAGAAGTAAATCTTAACTGTAATAACTAAGGAATTGAAACTTGGTGTGTGCCTTCATTATGCTGTGTAGATGCGCAGTCATGGATTATCTCCACCTTTTCGACTTAGCATTTGGGAAAAGTGGGTATATTTCGATGGTGCGTCATTGACTGTGCTCTAGTTTTGTTTTTGTTTTTATAATAAAATCCCGGCTATTGGATTTGCGAAAGCCGGGTGGGCGGCGGTGTCCACAATGTTAAGTTCAAACAACTTCATAACCAACGGGTGCCCACCACATACCACTATCCAGCATGTGATCTTTTTTTTACCTTGGACTATTTTTTCCGCGTAATCGACTTAGCCATTTTCAATGTTAACTTTTGGTGTTTATGTCCATTTCTCTGTTAGTGTACCACCATACTTGCACAGCTTCATAACCAACGGGTGCCCACCACATACCCCTATACAACATGTGCCATTTTTTATCTTCACCTATTTCTGCCGCGTATTCGACTTAACCATTGTCAATGTTAAGTTTTCGTGTTTATGTCCATTTATCTGTTACTGTACCACCTAGTACCACCTAGTACCACCATACTTGCACAACTTCATAACCAACGGGGGTGCCCACCACATACCACTGTCCAACGTGTGACCGTTTTTTGACATTGACATATTTTTTCCACGTAATTGACTTTGCAATTTTCAACATTATGTTTCCGCGGTTAGAGATCATTTTTCACTTTCTTTACCACCTAATATCACCATACTTGCACAGCTTCATAACCAACGGGTTCCCATTACATACCACTATCCAACTTGTGACCGTTTTTTGACATTGACGTATTTGTTCTACGTAATTGACTTAGCAAGTTTCAACATTATGTTTCCGCGGTTAGATCAGTTTTCACTTTCAGCACCACCTAGTACCACCATACTTGCACAGCTTCATAACCAACGGGTGTCAACCACATACCACTATCCATCATCTGACCTTTTGTTTAGGTTGCCACTTTCAATAGTGGTCATAATAACATTAATAGCCAGTTATATGTTATCCATGTCTATGCCTTGAAGAAAACCTGGCCTTCGTGGCTTTGCCTCGTCTCTTGTTAATCATTACATCGTTTATTTTATTTTTATACGCCCGTTTGAAAAAACGGGACGTATTATGTATTCATCTTGTACGGTCGGGCACAGCTTGTCGTCGCAATAACTAGAGTTCTACTTGACGGATCGTAGCCAAATTCGGTAAATCACGGCACGACGAAGCTTTTTGATTTTCAAAACTTACCAATGACGTATCTCCTCTTAGCGGCCATTTTTAATGTTCGCACCCTGTATGCTTGTCCACACAATAACTGCTTCACCGATCATAACCAAATTCGGTATACATGTTTATCCTATTGATTGTCAAACATTTCCGATGACTTCTCTCCCCTTGGTGGCCATTTGTAATGCTCACACTCTGTATCCTTGTCCATGCAATAACTAGTTCTACTGGACGGATCGTAACTAAATTTAGTATACATGTTTATCACGGCAAGACGAAGAAATTTCCAATGACTTATCTCCCCTTGGCGGCAATTGTATGCCCCCTATGCGATAGCAAGGGTGCATATTGCGTTGCTCTTGAGGTTCCGTCCGTCCGTCCGTGTAAAGTCAAAACTGTGTAAGACTTTCTCCATCATGTACTATCTTCAATAATACTTGAACTATTGCTTTAATAGTTGGACAGTTCATTCACCTGAACATGTGTGACTCACTCGCATCACCAATGACATGACCTTGACCTTTGTGACCTTCGAAATGGTGCTGAAACACTTAGCCATTTTCAAATGGTGCCGAAAGACTTTCTCAAATTACTTTGAAATTTGTGTAAATTGAACGTTTTCTTTTTTTGCACACAATCTCTAATTAGAGTCCAATATGCAATGGGGAAATGTCCATGTTTTACAAACATGATTCCTAGTTAATTTTCGCTCTCTGTACCCTTGTTCACACAAGAACTCAAATTCAACCGGATCGTAACCAAATTTGGTGTACATGTTTATCACATCAAGCTGAGGAACCCTATTGGTTTTCAGTGAGTTATCTCCCCGCGTTGACTGATCTTGCCTCGACGGGCGTATATTGTGACCTTCGGCACTCTTGTTTAAATATGCTTCCGTGTATTTTGTAAATATAAATATAGCTGCTTAAATTGCATTACCGACTTAATGCCATAATGTTGGAGATACACATTTTGGAAGACAGTAGTAGAGTATTGAAGAAAAATATGAAGATGTCTCTCCCTATATGCATATCAAGTAAATGCCTTTCTTACAGTTGGCACCAATTTTCTAATCGTGTACTGTGCTTGGTTGCCATTGCGACCATAAATGAAACTACTTGCCATACTCGCCCCCACCTAATTACATGTAATTGTTGTTTGTTATCTCTCATTGATGTTTCTATTTTCAAATTCATCACACCATACATATCATTAAATGATATGTACATCTACACGAATTAATCATGATGAACACTTGGCACAATGATTTAGTTTCATATGTTTTATGG
>CM055269.1:117781705-117819091 GCA_029237695.1 Conchocele bisecta
ATTAGAATACTTCGCATACGATGAACACGCACAAACTTGATACCAAACTAACGCGCAAGCTAGCGAACACATACTATAGCCCACGTGGCTACTGGAAGGGACTCGCGGCCATCAAGAACCTCGCGGCGGCGACCAAGGTTTCAGAAAACGCTGTCAAGGAATGGCTCAAGAAGCAGGCCATCTGGCAGATCTATTTACCCGCGCCTCACAATATTCCGCGCCCGAAATTCGACGTGCCGGTGCCGAACTAAGTTCACCAAGCGGATCTCCTGTTTCTCCCTCACGATCGCGTCGGTCGCAAAACGTACAAGTACGCACTGACAATCGTTGACGTAGCGAATCGTTATAAGGGGGCTGAGCCGTTGGCCACTAAAGTGTCTAAGGAGGTGGCCGAGGCTCTTTCCAAAATATATAAGAGGAGTCCTCTCAAATGGCCGAATCTTCTTCAGGTCGATCCCGGCCGCGAGTTCATGGGCACGGTCTCTCATCTATTGTCTAAGCACAAAGTTTCTATCAGACGCGGCCGCGTCAACATCCACCGGGACCAGGGGATTGTGGAGCGGTTCAATCGAACCCTGGCTGAGAGGCTGTTCGGACACCAATATGCCAAAGAACTTGTAGACCCTCATTAGCGATCGACCGAGTGGGTGGCCAGACTGCCCGCCGTGGTCTCCACTCTGAACGGAGAGGTGACCAGATTGATAGGTAAGTAGCCCGTAGATGCCATCAAGTCTAAAAAGGTGACGAGCAAGCCCTCTGCCGTCTTGCGCGGGCGACCCGTTGATTTAGAGGAGCAGAAATCGCCGATTGCACTTCCATCGGATGTTGACGTCCGGTACCTCTATCAACCGGGAGAGCTCGAAGGTGGCAGCCGCCGCGCGACTGATCCCGTGTGGTCTCTGAATGTATATCATCTGGATCGCTCTATTACCAAACCCGATGAGCCCGTGCTCTATTATTTGGCTGATGGTCCATCTCGCGGTTTTGTTCGCGAATAACTTCTTATGGTACCTTCTGACACCCAGCTACCCCCGGATCGTTAGAGTCTTTAGTATTCTATCCTTTTTTAGAGTTCTTTTTTTTACCTATCCTATAGGCTCTGTGTGCAACCCGTCTTCCATCACTCTCCTCTTGTCGTAGTACGCCGACAACCCCAACTTCTACTTCCTGTACGTCTTCATCACCCCGTTAACCATTCGGAATCCCCTGTTCTCCGCCATATCCCTACCCCCTTCGAGAGCACTCTTGTATCTTCCCCAAGTCAGATCGTTAGATCTCTTTGACATCCCCTTGGCCGAGTGCTTAGATTTTCCGTCACCACTCACGTAGTAACACTTGCTACACAGAGCGATGGCTCTATCTCCCTCGAATTCCAGCTTGAGCAATCCGGAGTTCTGTTGCTCCACGCGTCCCAACCCACTCGGTCTCTTCTCCTTATTGAACTTTCTCTTCATCTTCTTTCTCACTACCTCCGCCAGCGTCTTCTCAGACACCGCGAAGTACATACTGTCAGTGTCCATCTGTATAAGTTCGAAATCTCCGCGATCCACGTACTTGTCCAAGAAGTCGTAGTAGAACTCCAGCATCCGGAGCTTGGCCAACTGGTAGACCGCTATGCCACACTGAAACGGTCTGTTGATCACCACTCGAGTCTTCCTGCTCGATATCTCGTAAGCCTCCCCAATCTCCTCCAGGTCTTCGAACCACGCCGACCTCAGTGCCCGGTCGACCGTCTTCTCATCCTTCGTATATGTGGTGTTCATGTGTCTCTCTTGTGCCTCTATCAGCTTGCCACAACACGCGTTGCCAACCAGTTTGAATATCTCCGCCAACACCGCCTTGCTCTTGTCTACGTCCCCTGTCCGTCTGGCAGCGGTGACCTCTTCCACGAACCATTGAAACGGTTTGCCGGGCGTGTAGTCTATCACCCTATGCACAGCCTTGACGATCAGACCGTGCTCCAGATACCACTTTAGCAGTGGGGAGTATATGATCATCTTCTTGGCGGACATTGACCCCACGAGCTTTCTCTGTCCTTCGACCCTTTTCCTCCCGGTCCCGGCCAGGTATTCCTTCATGTGCTGCGGAACCTCGTTCTCATCGACTTCTCGATTAACAAACAGCGGTGACATTTCCGAGAACTTGTCTCTCAACGTTTCCGGGACCTCTATATCCAACTCCGCAAATCCGAACCACTTTTCACTCCTGACCTTCCTCACGAAACAGTCTATATACGACTGTCTTTCCGGGTCGTCAGACGTCCATATCGTCTCTTCCCCGCACGGCATGTCTTTCGACAGGGTAGACAGATACAGCGCATTGGCGTCGTACCCCATCACCGCCTTGCACATCTTCTCCTCCCGACTACCTACCTGACCCCTGATCGTCGACCTGCCAGCCTCTGTGTATCTGAAGAACACTATGAACGGACCACCGAACAATCCCTGCTTTATCATCTCATAAGTTTCAGACTTCGGCGACCACAGCTCGGGCGTGTCCGCCTTCCCATCGATCGACCCGCGGAGTAGGTACTGAAAGGAAACACCGGGCAGAGACACAGCATCCTTGAGTATATCCACACCTCTTCCTCTGTAGAACTCCGCCATCTTAGTCAGAGCCTCCATGAACGGTCCGACATCCAAATCGTTGTAGTGTTGCAACCATTTCTTGAACGTCTTCATCCCATTTTCTTGGAATACCTTCTTACACTCTTTCCACTCGGACAACGACAGTAGGAACTCACCCTTCAACTTCGAGTACCACTCGGGATAGTCTGGCAGCCCCGGATGGTCGAGCTTGTCCGCGCTATCGAACCACTCGTACGGGAAGTGAGACTTTATCGTTTTACAGTCGTACGCCTTAACCCACCGGTCGTACGTTGGTACCGGGTCCCAGATACTGGATGATGTCGAGAAATCTAAACTCCGGGGTAAACAGCAACATCGTCGTGCTGGCTCTCTTTCCGACCATCACCTTATTCACGGTGGCCGCCAACTTCTCTACAAAGTACTGCTTGATGAGGTTCAGGTCGTACCTGCTACAGTTGAACCCCACCACCGGGACTTGGTCAATCCAAGAGATAATCTTTGCTTGCTGAGACTTCGATAGCATATCTATATCGGCCGGCAGATACTTCTTCCTAACCCCCTCCCTGATTGCCTTGCCTCTCATCTGCGGCTCGGTCACGAACTTCTCGACTAGCGTGTCGGGATCTCGTTCGCATATGTGTGTGATCCCTTCATGCATCGTATCCCCCAACGACACCGATATAGGAACGTGCTCGACCTCGAAGGTCAGGCCTTTGGTGGGTTGAGTGGTTTTTGACTTGTCGAGATACGCCTCGAAGTCTTAGACTATCTGGTGAGGGTACAGAGTCGTCTTCTCCTCGCGCGGCGATTGTGGATAGTAGGTATTCACCTCATTCAACCACTCGCACTCCCACATCACCACCAGCTCGTAACCCTCATCCCTTATCTTGGCGTCTTGGATTTTCGTCCGCCTGTACAGCGATCTCGCGTGACCTCTCCTGCAATGCGTCGGACACCCGTGCCAGTAACATCCGTGAAACTGAAACACGGTCTCGGTCTCGTGACAATAACCGTCGACCGGATCGCCGGCCACCCACCTCTCTCCACCGTGACCACATCTCGCGTGATGTATGTGCTTTCCCACCCTCTCTTCTCTATTCAACCATTGAATCGACCTCTCACTCACTGACCCCCTGGGATAGAACGCCTTCTCGTAGGCCGACTGTGGTCTCTCTACCCTCTTACCTGGACATGTCACCACGGTCTTCCCACCCATGCAGGTGGTCGCGTGCCTGTGCATGTTACACGACTTTGTGAACCGTTGTTGACATCCGGTGCACCCGTACTCGTTCGTCATCTTGCGGAGGTTCGTTATGAGAAAAGAGTGACCTCCAAACATTCCTATCGTCATGATCTTCTCCCCGACCGCGTCCTAGTTTGCCGGAACCTTCATAAGGTACCACACTCCTTCGTCGGTGGGCTCGTAAACGCGAATGCCCATCTTGAAGTGCTCTTCGACCTTCTTAATACCTTTCAGGGGAATTCCCTTACTATCCGGTCCGTTATCGTGACCGAGATATTCGTGAGCTAGGCTTCGTGCCTTCTCACAACAGCGGTCTGGTCTCCCTCCACGGTGGATGGCTATGCACCTAAACAGACACAAGTAGTCGTCGTACGTGTCGACGGAATACATTCCCTTTTTCTGTCTTAACCAGTCTGGGAGGTTTCCCGCTCCCATGAGAAGTTGTTGAGCGTCGATGATCATCTTCACCTCGACCGATATCCAACGAACGAAGGTCCCTTTTGTGTTTGGTCTATCAACTTTGTCGATGTCCATTCGACCTTTCTCTCTATCGGTTATCCAAATCTCCTCTTTGGAAATCTCGTTTATCCACGGACTGCCCTTTGATTGTTTGTGATAGATCATCGTTTCGTCGTTCTCGATGTTCCTAATACGATACGAGCACGAAATACCTCAGATAACACGCCGTGGGTCATCTCTGGACGAATTTTATTCATTATGCGATTAGCGATCTCCCCATCTACCCCCCTCTCGAAAGTCCATACTATCTTCCTCCTGCCCCTATCAACAGATTCCCTAACTTCGGCTTCTTCGGCGAGAATCCTGGGACCCTCCTCCACCAAAGCTCTGGCGATATCTCTCCTACTCTTAGGAGGTCTCCCCACCAACCCTTGATAAATCTTATTGTAATACGCCTTGTATAGTGGTTTTCTACGCGCGCTGGGATCTTCTTTTACACGCTGCGCGTAAGCAGTGGCACGCAGACTGGCCGTCGTCTCGTTCTCCAATTTCTCGGAGCGTTTTTCGGGGTCAGCGGGCAGTCGTCCGGTCGAAACCGCACGTCGCAGCCTCTCCTCGTAGACGACGGCTCGCGCGTCACTTATCATATCTGCTATATCTTTCTTGAGTCTCAAACCTCTTAGGGAAATTCCCCAACTCTTAGCTTGCTCTCTCATTTGCTTTATGGTAGACATTATACTGAGTATAACCAATAGATTTTTATCTTTAATAGGGTGTTATTTTTTTTGTTTGCTCTAGGAAATATATGGTCTCGCGGTTGATGAAAAATATGTTCTCATACATACCCGCCGAACAGTGGGGAAAATCCAAGTAGTATTATAAGAGTCAACAATGATACCACCATGCGGTGGGAGGCACCGCACATAGCCGGTGCCTTCTAGAGGGGGGTGGTATCATTTTGACTCTTATATACTACTTTAGGTGATAGATAGATACACTTGTCTTCAATGATAATTGCTTCATAAGAGTGATGTGATATATGAATATAACATATTTGAAAATTGTCTTGTTACTGGATACCAAATGGAGCATTGTGTTGCCATCTCCGCCACCTTTGTATGTACAAGCCATCATACAATTTCACCACTTCGTGCGTTTGACACATACAGCAAATAATATGACAGTAAACCAAATAAGATTTGGTGCAATACATAATAGACAGATATTACAACGGCAATATATAAATATTATGCCAGCAAATTATACAAAAGACGAGATATGGGGCACAATCTATGTTAGTGTACACGTTGCCCACAGGTAAAGCCACATTTACTCGCATATTAGGTGAGTAGACACCAGGGCCAATACACTCAGGTAACTACTTACATGTCACTGGATGTATAGCTAATAACAGAGTACAGTAGTGGGTATATAAGGTATGTGTTGTGTGGATGACACACTGTGCGATTTTCTGTGTATGAGGGTAATTATAATGGTGGTCCATGTTATTAAAAACACAGGCACAAACATGTCCAGAAAACTGACATATTTTACAGTTTGGTGTGATATAATTGATAGGAGTCTGTTCTCCTGGCTTTTCTACATGTGGTTAGCTACATTATATCATATGTTCTACTTTACATTGTTAGCTCATTGTCAAATGGCAGAACAGGTGAAACTAGCTGATGGCTGGAATACACAAAGATGGCCGACTTGGCCACTCCATGTGCCATATAGGATACATTAATGAGGCAGTATTCACATATATGTTATACATATATTCCATCACGTTTATGAAGCGATTATCTTTGAATGAAACGATGCTCATGTATAGAACGGGTCCTTTATACGCTATTCACTTGGCGATCAGAAAAGAATGGCACGTGGCGTGTTCTTGCAGCTGTCAGTAACTTATAATGATAGTATTAGGAGCATCTGTAACCCGTAATTTCAGGAGTTCCTCCCATGATGCCCGGTTTATATATACTGACATACTGTAGCTAAGTTGGGCTCTAGAGCGTTCATATAAACTGTACTTGCCACATTTGTGGCTGTGACTGGAGAACCGGGGCTTATGGGCTTTGCGACCAGTGTAGATCCAGATCAGCCTGTACACCCGCACAGTCTGATCAGGATCTGCACAGTTCGTCATTCCATCACAATAACACCCGCCATGAGCCTCCTAACAAGCAATATGGATTGTTATTCAGCTTCAGGGATGTGCTATTATATCAGGAGATTCATTGATGGTATGGCGAACAGTGCAGATCCTGATCAGACTGCGGATGCACAGGCTGATCGGGATCTATACTGGTCACAAATTCCATAAGCCCCATTTCTCCAGTCAAAGTCACATTTTATAAAGTCCAACACACCACCAAATACACATCGGTTGCATGGGTGGATCTGGAGGGAGGTTCCGGGGTTGCACCCCCCCCCCCCCCCTCCCGTTCAGCCACGGAGTTTACATAAATCACAGTTTACCACCACCAGTTGGAGTTTGAATTTAAATGCCGTAAAACACAGGAATGTGCTTTTCGAAGAGCTCGAAAATAGGAAAAGCTAGCTACTTGCAAGAGTTACCGTTCGCAACTAGGGGGTTGTCCTATTTTCGAGCTCTTCGAAATGCACTTTCCTGTGTTTTACGGCATATAAATTGAGACTACAACTGGTGGTAAACTGTGATCTATGTAAACACCATGGCTGAATGGGGGTGTGGGCTCATCAGGATATATACTATTTGTCATAGCACTATACAGGTATGTAATGTTGACAGGTACAGGTAAGTAATGTTGAAAGGGTCAATAATGGAGATTTTGTAATGCTTATGGCTTCGATGTTTCGCATTTTCAGATTCGCCTGGTGCTGATGGTTTCGCAATTTCAGATTCTGCTGGTGCTGATGGTCGACAATTCGCACACATTTGCAGACTACCATCCCACAGCTCGACGGACCTGTTCGTATCAAATGTGTTTAATGCGATGCTGGTTTCTTTGAGACATCCTACTGACAATGCATATGTATGTGATTCCTGTATACTACACTTTTTATAATACAATGAGTTTTAAAATAAATTATAAATTCCAGTACCACTAAAAAAATTAAAGAAAAATGTCCAGCACAGAAATCACAACGTTTCGCTTTATGTAAGATTCATCAGGTACTTTGTAGAGCTTTAAGAAAACAGAAACGTTAAGCTTAATTAATTATTGTGCGTGCTTATTAAAGCTTTCCTAGAAAGAAATATAAAACATTTTTTTACGAAATATTTGCTGGATATTTATTTGATAGTTTTCTGTTCATCAACAACCGTGGGAAATATAGACACTATAACATATGTTTATCAGTTTGTACACTAGTACACGACGTTCCTGGTCAAACAATCAGATACTTATAAAGGAAGCTCTCTGCATAGACCCTGAATCAACGAGAAACAGCTGGTGTGCCACATCTAAGTCCAAATCTAACTACCAATTGTAGAATAAAGTTTAACTTCTAAAACAACCATGCACTTCTGTTCTGAATGCACTGAAACTATTAACAAGTTCATATTATGAATAGTTCGTCCCATATTTAGACTGGTACTGTGGAAAACTTGTTTTCGTTCTATAAAGTAACCATGTACAATTTGTAATTTCCCTTTACCCAGTTTTGAGTACCCAGTGAATCGAGGCATATATTGTTGAATAACATATTTTTAGAGGAAATCATTTCCTATGTACAAATATTACTAGCACCACGATCACACAGCGTGTAATAGTATTTAGATGTACCTCAAACATAAGTAAATATTTACAATAGTAATTATATCATGTCTACAGAAGACGATATTCATAGTCTTGATAATTGGATCAAGGAAAAAGATACGTTTATAAAGGAATTGAACGATGTGCAGAATCGGCTAGAAGACTGGGCGACTCAGTCAGACACATTGTTGAAAAACCTCGAGGTGGAGCAACATCATCTACAAGAGATATCCGGAAAAGAAGGTGAATCACAGCAGAAGCGTAAGCAACAACTGGCTGACTGGCTCCTGGAACATAATACACAAGAATGCGGACTCAAGGAAAACTATCCAATGTTAACAGCGTGCCTGGACGAATATGACCAACAAGAAAACAATTGTAAACTGTTGATGCAGCGAACAGTAGAACAGGTCACAGAAACGAGACCAGATTTTAAAAAATGTTGTATTGAAAATAGCAAAAAAAACAATCCGAAACGTATGCAAACATCCCCACAGCTATTAGGTACATCCTCTACGCAAGTGACATTCGCTAAACAACAGGCGAAATGCAGAAGTCTGAAGAAGTGTCTCTTACAACAGAAGAAAAATGTGGGTCGGATAGTAGCAAATTTAGACATATTTGGCGAAAGATTAATCAAACAGAAAGAGTATGCAGAGCGTCTCTTGCACAATGCGAAACATGCGCCAGAGCAAGCAAAGCGAGCCACGAGCCACGAACTACGAGCGGAGACGAGGACATACCAGACCGCGGGCCGAGACCACACAGGAGCATATACCAGCCACGAGCCGGAGACAGGACAGGAGCATGATACCAGAAGAGGGAGAGACGGAGATACAAACAGCACGAGAGCCGGAGAGTCTGGAGCATTACCAGCCACGAGCCGAGACACATGGAGCAAATATACCAGCACCGAGGACTACGAGCCGGAGACAAAGACATGGAGCAAAATATACCAGCACCGAGCGGAGGGGAGCCACAAACGGGAGCATATATCCAGCGAGCAGGAGACCAGACAGAAAGCACATACCAGCACGAGCCGGAGACAAAACGGAGCAAATATACCAGCCACGACCGAGACCACATGGAGCATACCAGACCGACAGGAGTCAAAGAGGACATGAGCAAATATAGCCACGAGCCGAGACCAAAGACATGGAGCAAATATACAGACCACGAGCCGAGACATGGAGGCAAATATACCAGCCACCGAAAGCAGAGACACACGTGGAGCTAATATACCATGCCACGAGCCTGAGACAAACACGTGGAGCAAATATACCAACCACGAGCCGGAGACAAACACATCGAGCAAATATACCAGCCACGAGCCGGAGACAAAGACATGGAGCAAATATACCAGCCACGAGCCAGAGACAAAAACATGGAGCAAATATACCAGCCACGAGCCAGAGACAAAGACATGGAGCAAATATACCAGCCACGAGCCGGAGACAAAGACATGGAGCAAATATACCAGCCACGAGCCAGAGACAAAGACATGGAGCAAATATACCAGCCACGAGCCGGAGACAAAGACATGGAGCAAATATACCAGCCACGAGCCAGAGACAAAAACATGGAGCAAATATACCAGCCACGAGCCAGAGACAAAGACATGGAGCAAATATACCAGCCACGAGCCAGAGACAAAGACATGGAGCAAATATACCAGCCACGAGCCGGAGACAAAGACATGGAGCAAATATACCAGCCACGAGCCAGAGACAAAAACATGGAGCAAATATACCAGCCACGAGCCAGAGACAAAGACATGGAGCAAATATACCAGCCACGAGCCAGAGACAAAGACATGGAGCAAATATACCAGCCACGAGCCAGAGACAAAGACATGGAGCAAATATACCAGCCACGAGCCGGAGACAAAGACATGGAGCAAATATACCAGCCACGAGCCAGAGACAAAAACATGCAGCAAATATACCAGCCACGAGCCAGAGACAAAGACATGGAGCAAATATACCAGCCACGAGCCGGAGACAAAGACATGGAGCAAATATTACCAGCCACGAGCCAGAGCACAAAGACATGGAGCAAATATACCAGCCACGAGCCAGAGACAAAGACATGGAGCAAATATACCAGCCACGAGCCAGAGACAAAGACATGGAGCAAATATACCAGCCACGAGCCGGAGACAAAGACATGGAGCAAATATACCAGCCACGAGCCAGAGACAAAGACATGGAGCAAATATACCAACCACAAGCCGGAGACAAACACATCCAGCAAATATACCAGCCACGAGCCGGAGACAAAGACATGGAGCAAATATACCAGCCACGAGCCAGAGACTTAAACATGGAGCAAATATACCAGCCACGAGCCAGAGACAAAGACATGGAGCAAATATACCAGCCACGAGCCGGAGACAAAGACATGGAGCAAATATACCAACCACGAGCCGGAGACAAACATATCGAGCTAATATACCAGCCACGAGCCGGAGACAAAAGACCATGGAAGCAAATATACAACCACAGCCGGAGACAAACACATCAGCATATACCAGCCACGAGCGGAGACAAAGACATGGAGCAAATATACCAGCCACGAGCCAGAGACTTAAACATGGAGCAAATATACCAGCCACGAGCCAGAGACAAAGACATGGAGCAAATATACCAGCCACGAGCCAGAGACAAAGACATGGAGCAAATATACCACCACGAGCGGAGACAAAGACATGGAGCAAATATACCAGCCACGAGCCAGAGACAAAAATATGGAGCAAATATTACCAGCCACGAGCCAGAGACAAAGACATGGAGCAAATATACCAGCCACGAGCCAGAGACAAAGGACATGGAGCAAATATACCAGCACGAGCCAGAGACAAAGACATGGAGCAAATATACCAGCCACGAGCCGAGACAAAGACATGGAGCAAATATACCAGCCACGAGCCAGAGACAATACATGGAGCAAATATACCAGCCACGAGCCAGAGACAAAGACATGGAGCAAATATACCAGCCACGAGCCAGAGACAAGAACATGGAGCAAATATACCAGCCACGAGCCAGAGACAGACATGCAAATATTACCAGCCACGAACCGGAGCAAAGCATGCAAATATACCAGCCACGAGCGAGACAAACACATGGAGCAAATATACCAGCCACGAGCCAGAGACAAAGACATGGAGCAAATATACCAGCCACGAGCAGAGACAAAGACATGGAGCAAATATACCAGCGCAGAGCCAGAGACAAAGACATGGAGCAAATATACCAGCCACGAGCCGGAGACAAAGACATGAGCAAAGATACCAGCCACGAGCCGAGAGACAAAGGACTATTGGAGCACAAAGTATACCAGCACCGGAGCCAAAGAGACTACTTAAACATGCAGCAAATATACCAGCCACAGAGCCAGAGACAAAGACATGGAGGAAATATACCAACCACGAGCCGGAGACAAACATATCGAGCTAATATACCAGCCACGAGCCGGAGACAAAGACATGGAGCAAATATACCAGCCACGAGCCAGAGACAAAGACATGGAGCAAATATACCAGCCACGAGCCGGAGACAAAGACATGGAGCAAATTTACCAGCCACGAGCCAGAGACAGAGACATGGAGCAAATATACCAGCCACGAGCCGGAGACAAAGACATGGAGCAAATATACCAGCCACGAGCCAGAGACAAACACATGGAGCAAATATACCAACCACGAGCCAGAGACAAACACATCGAGCAAATATACCAGCCACGAGCTGGAGACAAAGACATGGAGAAAATATACCAGCCACGAGCCGGAGACAAATACATGGAGCAAATATACCAGCCACGAGCCAGAGACAAAGAAATGGAGCAAATATACCAGCCACGAGACGGAGACAAAGACATGGAGCAAATATGCCACCCACGAGCCAGAGACAAACACATGGAGCAAATATACCAGCCACGAGCCAGAGACAAACACATGGAGCAAATATACCAGCCACGAGCCAGAGACAAACACAGGGAGCATATATACCAGCCACGAGTCAGAGACAAGGACATGGAGCAAACATACCAGCCACGAGCCAGAGACAAACACGTGGAGCAAATATACCAGCCACGAGCCAGAGACAAACACGTGGAGCAAATATACCAACCACGAGCCGGAGACAAACACATCGAGCAAATATACCAGCCACGAGCCGGAGACAAAGACATGGAGCAAATATACCAACCACAAGCCGGAGACAAACACATCGAGCAAATATACCAGCCACGAGCCAGAGACAAAGACATGGAGCAAATATACCAGCCACGAGCCGGAGACAAACACATGGAGCAAATATACAAGTCACGAGCCGGAGACAAACACGTGGAGCAAATATACCAGCCACGAGCCGGAGACAAACATATCGAGCTAATATACAAGCCACGAGCCGGAGACAAAGACATGGAGCAAATATACCAGCCACGAGCCAGAGACAAACACATGGAGCAAATATATCAGCCACGAGCCAGAGACAAACACATGGAGCAAATATACCAGCCAGAGCCAGAGACAAATATACCAGCCACGAGACAAAGACATGGAGAAAATATAGCAACAATCACAAGTGATCACCAGCAACAGTTACACATGTCAAATACAGTCCAGATTGAAGAGCTAGAACAGAATGACATCAGATTGCAGATGAAATTTGATAGTTTAGAAGCACGGGTATCAAAGCTCGAGCAGCCTGCTGTACCAATAAAGCAGGTTGGAGTTGAGGCAGGAAGTGAAATTCCATTGGAAGGCGGAAACACTGCTGTGCCAAACGTTAGAAAAAGAACTGTTGATGTGGCCGAAGGATGTGGACGTGACACGGATTATAGAGACAAAGAACGCCTTGGTGGTGAAATGCGCGCTGAAACTGATGCTCCAGTGGCTAAGATTAGTAAATGCACAGAAGAACTGCAACCACGATTTAAAATTATAATATACAATGCTAAGTCGGAGCCCAGTGCATATTGTAGGCCAGCATTAGCACATATAATGCATGAGTACAAGCCGCAGCTGATATTCGTTCAGGAGTTTTCTAAATATGGCTTGTTGACCGGACGGGATAGTTTTCCGACGTATGTATTTGGTAGAGAGAATCCCACGTATAAACATGAGGGATGTAAGGAGGCGGGTATTATATACGACTGTACGAACATTACCTTAGAAGACATACCTGTTGAAACGTTGCGCAGGTTAGTTGACAATTACATGATGGAAGTGAAGTTCATGGAACGCTTATGCATAAACAGGATACGATATACTACAAAGGATACTTCATTTAAGTTCATCGGCGTTTCATGGCATGGACGAAACAAAATTTTCCATGCAGAAAAACAAAAGCATTTTCAGCATCTCATGAAATTCTTGACGCGTGTGTTAGACGAATTCTCCCTGCCGCTTCTAATTGGTGGTGACTTCAACATTCGTTATGAAAAGATTGAATCATTACTAGATTCGTCTGTATTCCAGTTATATACATATAAACCGTCTCCCCGACGTGAGAGACCTAGCACATTCCTAATCGATTATTTCATATCAAATGGCTTATCATTGAGCGCACCGAAGTGGCTCGGCTTGGGGAACTATGAACCGTACATTCGGCATGACCCCGTGGAATCGTATATTAACTTCGCTCAGGAGTAGAATCCACCACCGCCTGTGTTAATCGTGCCCGGATGTCAACGTTTCTCAATATCTACTGTCAATATCAATTAGCAAGCAAGCAGCTTGGTTGACTGTGTGTGTAACAGCTCAGGCTCAGTCAATCAAGTTTGATAACTACTGACTATAAAACTGCATGATGCTACATTGACACCCTTTGGGAAATTCAAAACTCCAAGACGGGCACCAGATATGTTCCATTTTTACAAATAACATACTTTTTGCTTTTTTGCTTTTGCTTTTGCCGGTATACTGGTATACCCTCACACATGAGTGTTATCACCAGTTGAGTGCTAGGGGAAAATCAGAGGAAAAACGAAAAAGACTAGATAGAGCAGTAGGCCAAGGAACGGTAGAAGGAAGCATAGAGAGAGAAAGAAAAAGAGAAAGAAGAAGGTTTAGAATTAAATGAGTCTGGAGTGCTGAACCTTCAAGACCTGAGCCTTAAAGGAATCCAGCGACTCTGCCAGGCAGGTGTCAGTGGGCAGTTGGTTCCACTGTACAACGGTTCTGGGGAAGAAGGAGAAACGAGTGTAGTCTTTGTCGGCACGCAACTGGCGGTATTGGTGTTGGCGTCTACCAGTGCCTCGTGTTAAGTAGTTATCCTCATTTATGGCTACAAGATTGTTCCTAATTTTGTACAGCATACTCAGTCTAGCATCGACTCTCCTCTGTTCAAGTGATCTCCACTCCAGACTGTGCAGCATATCGGTTACACTAGATGTGTTGTGATAACGGTTAGAAACCCATCTTGCAGCCCTCCTCTGGACCATCTCGAGTTGGTGTACAAGCCTATGCAGAGTTAAGTCACCCTCATTGTCTTTGCTAATACTCTTGGGGTCCCAGACTGTGGAACAGTATTCTAGTTTAGGACGAACAAGGGATTTATAAGCTCGTTCTTTGACAATCTCCGAGTTGATCCTGAGGTTACGTTTCAGAAAACCTAGAGTCTGATTGGCCTTAGATGAGACGGAGTTTATGTGTTTATTCCACTTCAGATCGTGGCTGATGTTAACCCCGAGGTACTTAATACAAGGAACTGAAGAAGAATTTGGCCGTGGAGAGAGTAGTTATGCATAACAGGAGCCTTCCTGGTGGTAATGTGAATAACCTCGCATTTATCAGGATGAAAAGACATTTGCCAGTCGGATTCCCATCTCTCGAGATTATGAAGGTCCTCTTGAAGTTTGTTGCAGTCAGATGGGCTATGTAAAGCTAAGTACAAACAATGTGTCATCTGCAAAGAGCCGGACAGTACTATGGGTTGTGTACTCCGGGAGGTCATTATTAATAAACAAGAAATAACGCAGGACCAAGCACAGAGCCTTGTGGAACACCAGATAGTACTGGAACGGACGTAGAAGCTTTCCCTTCAAGGACGACACGCTGAGACTACCATAAGAAAGGATCCTATCCAACCGAGTGCTAATCCCTTCACGCCATAGGATGAGAGTTTGTAGAGGAGCCTATTGTGTGCTACCTTATCAAAGGCCTTAGCGAAATCCATGACTACAACATCATTCTGTCTACCACTCTGCATGTTGAGGGCTATGTCGTGAACAAATTCAATAAGTTGACTTTCACAGCTACGCTTCTCCCCGAAAGCCATGCTGGAGGGGATAAAGAATATTGTTCCTATTGAGATGCTGCATCATATTACTGCAAACAATGTCTCCAAGAGCTTACAGCAGATACAAGTTAGAGAGACAGGGCGATAGTTCGAAGGTGTCGTTTTGTCACCCTTCTTGTATATTGGTGTTACATTGGCTTGTTTCCAAATGTCTGGTAGGACTGTTGCTGAAGTGAGGTATTGAAAAGTAGAGTAAGAATTGGCGCAAGTTCAGCCGAGAGGCGCTTCAGAATAGTAGGAGTAATATTGTCTGGGCCTGGGGCCTTGGATTCTGACAGATTTTGCAAAAGTTTCTGTACACCATTTTCTGTTACCTCTATCTCAGGCATGTCATTTTCTTTTCTGGAAAAAAGGTTTGAAACATATTTGCAGTAAGAAACGAGTTTCATGGGAGTTTGCTGAGAGAAAACAGAGTGGAACTGGTCATTAAGCAAATTGGCTTTTGAGATTGGATCGGTAATAGATACTCCGTTTCTCTTCAGGGATTTAAGTCCAATAGCATCTGTTTTTTTGTGCTTAATAAAAGTCCAGAAACGTTTTGTAATATTGAAGTTTTCAGTTACTGAATTTTCATCTTTTGGAGTAATTAAGTCCTCAACATACTCCCAGTAAGCTCCTGTGCTCAGTGTCTGTATATGGTGTTTAAGAGTTTTTAGTTTACTTGAACCTTCAGGGGTAGGTTTAGCTCTGTTTTAAAGTAAAGTTTATCCCGTTTTCTAATAAGACGCCTTATTTTACCATTAATCCAAGGTTGTCTATCTTTTAACTTTGCAGTTTTGTGCGGTATGAACTGGCTGATGGCTCTTTCGAGCTCCGAAGTGATATTGACCCATAATTGGTTAACCGGGGTTGAAGTGTCAAAATCTTGCAATAGGCACTTTCCCCAAAGGTAGTAATATGCTTTCTAAGTCCCTCCCAATCACCCTTACTGTAGAGCGCAATCTTCCTGGGGGTTTGCTTGTTTTTAATAGGCCTAATGTCAATTTCAGTTAGGACAGCATCATGGTCACTTACACCTGGGATCACTTTGCATGAAGAAATTATATTGGGGTTGTTTGTGATAACAAGGTCAAGGATGTTGTTGCCCCTGGTGGGTGAGTCTACAAGTTGAGTCAGGCCCATGTCGTCTAAGAGGTCAACGAACTGAAAGGTAAGAGTGGGATAGCCACAATTCTGTTTTATACAGTTGTTTGGCCAGTCGTATCCGGGAAAATTCATGTCTCCTGCAATAATAACATGGGAACCAGTCATACCCAATCTCCGAAGTGACTCGGAAAACTGGTCTAAACTAGAGCTGTTGCCCTCACTAGGCTTGTAGTAGCTACATAAATAAAGTGGTTTACATCCAGTAACCTCCATTTTCATCCAGGCAATCTCGCAGTCTGTATGCAGGTCGGGGACCTCGCTGCAAATAAAGTCATCTTTTGCGGCAATAATTACCCCACCACCTCCCCGTTTTCTGTCAACCCGGACAACATTTTCCATGTACTGTCTGGGTAAGATTTCACCCAAGTGAATAGTGGCATCTATCTTGGTTTCGACCCCTATGATAACATCAGGGTTTACGCTATCGATCATGTTACTAAGATCAGTACTGTGGGCCACGATAGAATTAATGTTTACACTCAGTACTTTCAGAGGTTTTAATGTACGCCATGTGCGTGTAGGTTTTCCTGTACGAGGGAGTCGATGAGAGGTTCTTGGGGAAGAACTGTATGTGGGTCTCCTGGGCTGCTCTGCTGAGAAAGTGTGCTGAAGTTGCATGGGCTTATGGGCTCAAACCTGTTTGTCGTGATCAGGTCATCAATAAAGTTTGATGACACAGTATGCTGATTAATTGCATTGCAATTGAGACAGTGCCAGCTTACACTGGTGTTCTGTAGTGTATGGAAGGTGGCTTCGCCTATATCCTGACAGTCAATGTGGAACCAGATAAAACAAGTCTCACAAAACACGGCATTCCTAGACCAGGTTACATTTGTTTCACAAGCTCCGCATGGGTAAATGCTGTTCCCACTAGTTTCTGTAATGCTAGGACCTGGGTTGGTTTGTACGTCACCTGATACCGAGACCAGTAGGGTGCAGATGTAGAAGAGACAACAATTGTTTCTCTGAATGTCAAAATTTTGGCATTTTCCGTTTTTCAAAAAGGAAAAAATGGTGGTAAAATTGCTACTCAAACATTCATTTTGTATTCTAAAACCATCAGCATTCATTTGCAAAAATGAGTCAAAAACGGGTAATCCAGTTTGATATGGAACATGGTGCAGTCTGGAAAGTAGGCCCCGGCAACAGAGGATTGTTGTCAGCATGAGAGTCAGTGCCAGAATGGGTCCGTTGGGTCTAAACATGGTGTATCTGATGAAAAATCTCAATAATGTAGTAATATCAACAACAATACATGGGCGCCGCCATCTTGGATGGTCACGTGATCAATAGTGATGTTTCGTGGCCGACAAAGAAAACACACAAACTCCACTCCCCGTGAACAGCCGTCACTTGTAACAAGTATAATAACCTTACCAATGACCTAAACCTGCCTGACAATTACTCAAATAATTTTAAATGAACATAGACATAAAGATATAGTAGAAAAAAGATCACTCAGACAACGGAAGACTTTATAGTTTCGCGCATGCGCACTCTCTTCCTTTTTATTATACTGAATTTATTACAAATGGCTGTGATAATGTAATAAATTCAGTATAATAATTCTGCATACTTTTAATCATCAAATATATGCAGTGGTCAGTTCTATATGAAATAATGCATTTTGGGGAAAATAAATGATTACTCCCTGAAAGTATACTTTTCTAGATAAGTATACTTTGCAATGTTGATGAAATCGGCTACAGCTGTTGTCAATAAAGTCGTCTAATAAATGAATTCGCATATATCTCACCCCGCCGACACAAATAGTGTAGGCATTGACAATACGTTACAGTTACAAATACAAAGTACTAAAGAATGTATTAAACATCAGCAAAATATCTTCAGCCATGAGATATGTATTTGTGTGGCTTTATGACTATAAATGGGTCTACATTACAGTGGAGTATGACAGTAATCTGTGTTAAAACAGGCACAATTCAGTGACACACTGTCATTTCAATGACCACACAACCTACTTACGAAGTGCGTTCGAAAACAGCCGACACGAATGCTTATCACATAGGGTACCTATGTATTGGAATCGCCTCGGACAGTTAGCCACGCCCCAGACCCCCCTCGATGCGATGGTCCGTAGTGATATCTTGGAGTAACCATAAAAACAAAATGCATTGTGTTACTCAACGTTTAACTGTCATACACAACCGCTAATTGAAAATAATATTATGAAAAACTACTTGCACTGAACAATATCAACAACGGATGTTCTACGTACAAAAACACATCGGATTATTTTGTTACGCGTTAAGTCGTTATTTGCCCCCATTTGCCACAAATCGTGCGGTCATCGCTAAATTTAGTAACTTTAGGTACAGGTATATTTTTTGGCAGAGTTAACTCCCCTCCGAATACTCTCCACCGGCTAAACAAGTCTTGTTATGACTTAGGGGAGATAACTCTTGTTTACTAACGGATTTATTATACTGGAACATTTATTTAAGAAAATAACTTTATAATAAACGGATAAAGAAAGAAAAATACTATATAATGTTAATAGTATGTACATTAGTACTCGTCTAAAAGCTGTAGCAATATAATTGTTAACACATTTGTGTTGATATTAATACTCTTTTTTTTTAGGCACCATCTCGTTATTACAATCATACACATGACTCCATTTTCTTGTCCAATCTGAACACGCCAGTAGCAATATAATTCGAACCAATTGGTTTCCCAGTGAAGGAAACTTTTGTACTTTCAGTGTTGAATATGCAAGGGAGCCCCCTCCCGCCCCACACATGTTGCTGTTGAACATACATGTAACACCAAGCCAATCCATCAGTCATTATAATGTTCTCATGCTTCAGATTTTGAACATTTATAAGGGACTGGACATTATTTATCACCAAGGGGGTTGGGGTGGGAATGGGGCTGGATAAATTTTGTTAACTCACCTTAGACAAGTATAAGCCACATCCCTTCCCACAGCTTTTCATTAAATTTGCAAGGCCTCCCCCCATTGAACAATTAATAATGTTCAAGCCCAAAACGGTTCAAATGAGTGGTAACAACATAATTATTCTATCATATTTTTTTAATAAACATATTTCATCTACTGATTGCACTGCCTGGGTTAATTATGCCCCTATGCGATAGCCAGGGGGACATATTGCCTTGCTCTTGCGGTTCCGTATGTCCGTCCGTCTGTACATTTACATGAAAAAGAGTGTAAGAGTTTCTTCAGTTAGAGTCCAGTATTCCAGAGGGGTAGAGGGTTTTACAAACATAATGTCTAATGTTAATGTTGGTACAGAAGCTAATTTATTATAGGTATTAATACTTACATTTTCCTAAAATGTTGGGCAAGTAGCTTTTTTGTCTGGGCAAGTAGATTATATTTGTACTTGCCCGGCCGGGCAAGTATGAAAAGTGAATATTGTTAAGCCCTGTCACCTGTGCGAAAATGAGTCCCACGTTTGACAGATACAAACTACCTGACCTCCAGAAGTACCTGAGAAACAGAGGCGTGACCGTGACGGGCTACAACTATTTAATTCACAAAACAGAAGTAAACATGGCGATGTCAAAGTAATGCAGAAACTTTAACAAAAATCATGCTACAACATTGTTTTGTACCGACAAGGCATTTTCAGTCGCGACACCGCTTCCGTTGCGGAATTCTTGTAGTACCCTATGTTCAATACTTTCAGTACTTTGATTTCTTCCATTGTTTTAGTAATCATGTTGAATCTTTGTCCAGATTTAATTACTTGTGTATCGAAAATGTTCCATAAGTTTATTTACGTTTCTCGCTAGTACTCTCATGACTACAGCGACCGATGTTTGATGGGACAGTGGTGCAATAAATAAATCAATGGTGTCATCACTTTCTTGTGCTCCAGGAAGTGACACAGGTTTAATCAAACGTGCTTCAAATGTTATATATGTGGGTGACGTTGACTGTACGGATCTATATTGAATGTCTACTTCATCACCATATGTCCGTACGTCCATCCGTCACGTTTCTTGCAAGAAGTAAAACTTTAACCGTAATAGGTAGGGACTTGAAACTTGATGTTTGCATTCCTTATTGTGTGTAGATGTGCAAAGTGATTTCGACCGCCCGGTCATGGATTATCTACCCCTTTTCAACTTAGATTTTCCCAATGTTGTCTTGTAAGAAGTACAACTTAACTGTAATAACTAGGTAATGGAAACTTGGTGTGTGCCTTTCTTATGCTGTGTAGATGCGCAAAGTGAATTTGTATTTGTATTCGATCCCCGTTGAAACAGAAATACATGCACTGTTAGAATGTGAACGATTCTCAGATTTTAGACGTCAATTGTTCGAGAACTCGTGTATTATTCGTCCAGATTTCATTTCCGTCATATTGAAAACTGTGTTTTTCATTATTTTATCACGGTGATATGAAAGAATGTGCAAAATCTGCTGTCATATTTTATAAAGATGTTCCGTCCTATACCGATGAGTAACATGGGTACACATTATTTTTATATAATATTTATTGTGTAAATAATGCATTTATATGTCGATTCTGTCGATGGTATGTTTTTTAGATAGCAGGTCATGTGACGTACGCTACCCACCGTAGTTCCCTAAATAAAGCTGCTAGTGTTGGCTCGGTTTTACCTACATTGTGAGGACCTGACACCAGTAGCATATTTCACGAACGTTGCAAAGTATACTTATCTATCAAAGTATACTTTCAGGGTTCCCACGCGTCAGGGAAAAATCAGGGAAATTCAAGGTCAGGGAAATGTCTGGGAATTTTTATTTTTGTCAGGGAAATGTGAAATCCCAAGACTGTGATTTTTTTAAACCTGCAGATATTGGCTAAGGCAGTTTTCTCATTATAATGTTCTGTTGTTGGAATTGTTTAACTTAATTATTATGTCAAAACCATGTATGTATAGCAGAGAAATGTGTCTACTATCTGAACATTAATGAGTGAGTACATTACTGTCAAGGTTGGAAGGTCCAAGATAGTCACAGAGCTATCACATGTACATGGTTTATTGATGCGTTTATGTATTGACTTTTAAATAGGTTTTAATTTAAAAAACATGAATATCAGAAAGGTACAATTACCATAAAGTGACACTACTGGTATAAAATCACAAATCACCGGAACCATATATAGCTACATGTATGTTGTGTTAGATCTGAGTCGATGCAATTTGCACTATTCCCCACAATATAAGTGCAGTTCCAGCTCTGGCAGTCAGGTGTGTATACTCGAGTCAGATTGTCTGTCCATCTGTAGAAATAACAATAACCATTACCTTACCCGCTTGTCACAAGGTACCATCACAGACACAGGCGTATTCCGTAAGCACTTACTGACGATCCTAATTGTAAATTGTGTTGTATAAAAGCCCAATCCAATCAGTACTTTTCAACTAGTTGACTATGACATGTATGAGTTGTTTGCTAATTGCTTTCCTCTAAAATGCTATATGTAGGCCAGTTTGAAAAAAACATGATGTTTTGTTATGGTATGGCACTGTCTCTCTCATTCCATCTACACTGTATTTGCAATTAAAGATTGTAAAGTGACTTATACATCTGTAATCACATTGAAGAATGATTTGAAACTTCATATGCATATTTAAACATAGTTACATATCTGTGGAACACCTATACTGACCCTGTCCACAATGTCAAGGTCAGATTGCTGAACTGTTCATTGCTGTTGTTCATTATCATTTGTTCTAGTATACATGGTATATATATATATAATGTAACATTTGGTATTCTTGTTCAATAATGTATAAGTATGTGATTTGTGGTTGCTACAAGATCAACTAACATACTGTTAACCTTAAATTGCTGCTGGATGTCGTGAATATGTGTTTAACTCTTCCTACGCTGTTGACGGAAATTGCCGTCTGATGTTCTTCATTTTTGCTTTAATTCTTAACAAAAAACTGGTTTTGACAGCACATGAGACTCGTCTCCACTGGAGACTATTCTCATGTGCTGTCAAAACCAGGTTTTTGTCGAGAAATATTGAAAATAAAACATTTCCAGCAGACGACAACATTTAACTCAGCGTAGTAAGGGTTAATAGTAAAATGAAAAAAGGTTATACATGTACATGTAGTTTAAATAATAATTATTGATTTTATTCTGCTTTTATTTTACACTGCTATTATTGATAAGTTTTGAAAATATCTTCCTTTTACCTTAAATCTGAGGAATGGAAAACTGACAACCTGCTCATGTTAACCTACTTTGTTGCATTCAAATTCATATCTTTATTATGCCCCTATGACAAGTCAGGGGACATACTTTTTTCTATGAGACAGTTCAAATTTTGGTCACATCACATCAATGCTTGCTTGTGCTACTGTCCTTTTCTTGCTGCTGTGTATTGCAAATGATGGAAATTCAGCTTCACAATTGGCTACTGGCACCAGTGACCTGAATCTCAGTCTCAGTAAGTTATTTATAACATTTTCATCGTTTATGATCATTCTTTGAGAAAGTAGCTCAACAATTTCCAAGTACTCATTCTGTGATGGTCAGCATGTTAATACCAGAACAAACAAATACAAGTAGCCAGCTACTAATTTAACTTTTCCATCGTGGTTGTTAATCATGCTTATACCTTTGTAACAACACCATGTTCAGCATTTTCTTCAATACACATGTATACTGACTGGCCATAATAGAAGAATAAAACTATAAATTGCATAAACTTAACTGTATCTTCTTTTGCTGAGAACATCAGTTCAATTCCGTGGTTATATTTTAGGGCGGGAATTGGCTCTACTAGTAGGACCTTCCATACCGGTATGCTGAGAAAATGAAATGACTTGGGTTTATAACTTTAATGGCAACTAAAGCGCAATTGATACCTCATAAGTTTTCAATATTCTGAACTTTATACATTTGTTAAGTAAAACCATGTATACATACCATACTATTTTTGTATGTAATTACATGTATGTTTACCTTTGATGCCAATGGTAATGATGTTACTTATAATAGATACATGAGACATGAGATACACTCACATGTTATTCTTTTTGAAGAAAAGTTAGACATACATTTACGTGTATGGAATTTCTGTTTGTATGCCCCACCACCATAGTGGAAGGGGCATTTAGTGTTACTGTTACCCTTGTCCGTCCATCTCGTCCGTCCATCCTGTCCCATCTGTCCTTCCGTCCGTCCGTCCGTCCGTCCGTCACCAACCTTGTAAGTCGTAAAACCTTTTAACCATACTAGCTACATTTCTGAAACTTGGTATGTAGCTTCCTTATGATGAGCAAAGTTTATTTCTATTTTTGATTTGACCCCGGGGTCATGGATTATCTCCCCCTTTTCGACTTCGAATTTTCCAATTTTGGCTTGTAAGTCGTAAACCGTTTAAACCCTAATAACTACACACATGAACCTTGGTATGCAGCTTCATTATGAAGAGTACCGGTAGATGCGCACAGTTTATTTCGATGTTTGATTCGACCCCGGGTCATTGATTATCTCCCACTTTTCGACTTAGAATTTGGCAATTTTGGCTTATAAAACATTTAAACCCTAATAGCTATACACCTGAAACTTGGTATGTAGCTTTCTTATGATGAGTAGAAAAGTTTATTTCGATTTTTTATTTGACTTAGAATTTGGCAATTGTGCCTTGTACGTCGTAAAACTTTTATACCATACTAGTTACAGACCTTTAAACTTGGTATGTAGCTTCCTTATGATGAGTAGATGCGCAAACTTTATTTTCATTTTTGATTCGACCACGGGGTCATGGATTATCTCCCCCTTTTCGACTTAGAATTTTACAATTTTGGCTTATAAGTAAAATATGTAAACCCTAATAGCTACACACCTGAAGCTTGGTATGTAGGGCTTCCGTATGATGAGTAGACGTGCAAAGTTTATTTTTTTTTTTTTATTTCACCCCCGGGTCATGTGTTATCTCCCCATTTTGACTTAGAATTTTCCGATTTTGTGCTTGTAAGTCCTAAAACGTTTAAACCATAATAGCTACAGCCTGAAACTTGATATGTAGCTTCCTTATGATGAGTAGATGCACATTGGTTATTTCGATTTCTTATTCGACCCCCGGGTCATGGATTATCTGCCCTTGTGGACTTTAAATTTTGCCTCGTATATTATTATCAAAGCGATATGTGGGCATCCGTGTTCTATGAACACATTTTCTAGTTTATTCTTCAATTGTAGCCAACGATTGTGTACTTGTTTTCACAACATTATTTTCACATGTTAAAGCTTTGATCAAATTTTAAGTTAATGAGGCACCTGGGCAGGATCAACTGATCCTGAGAATAGTGCTGCAGTAGCCATTGCTTGTCGTAAAAGGCGACTAAACTGGCTTAACGATTGGGTTCATACTTTCCGGAACCCACTATACCGGATTTGGCCCTCATGTACATTTTTGGCTTTCTTGTATGTGAGAGTTGAGTCGGGCTATGCCCCATATATAAAAGTAAGATTAGCGCTAATCCTATTACTTTTATGGGATGGGATAAATGATGCTGGTGTGGCGAGGGCCTGGCACCAGATCAGGTTGTTCTAATTTCAGGACTGAATATATATTTTGATTGTAAATATTGAGTTCTGAAGTTGTGATTTACCCCCCTCGGACAGGTGGATACGGGACACGACCCCGTTGACCCGTCTGCGTGTAGACTCTCTGAGGCTTGTACCTCTATGTCAGAAAAGCGGACGTTAAACCCTATTCACTCACTCACTCACTCATTTTTTTGTCAGTGAAAAATGGCATTTTGTCAGGGAAATGTCAGGGAATGTGTGGGAACCCTGACTTTGAGGGAGAACTTTTCAATTTACAGATAAATTCATTAATTTTCATTATACTGAATGAGTAGTATAAAGGGAGTCAAAATGATACCACCTACGGTGGCATCATTTCCACCCCTTTATACTACTCCCACCACCCCCCGAAAAAGTACAAATTGGTTAACGAGGAAATTGTTCCCACCACCCCGAAAAATCCAAAATTGGTGTCATAAATACATCATGTTGTTTTCACGTCCAATTGAACAGATAAAACGATAGTCTTAAAAAGGATTTATTTTTATCTCGTTGTCATAAATACATCATGTTTTTTCGACAGTAAATTTATGAATTTCTTCTAATAAGTTTCCGATTTAAATGCGTCCTCACGCAATAGTTTATATTTCCAACCAACACCATTTTTTCTTCCTCCAATATAGCTAATTTATTTCGCAGATCAGCAACTAATTCTACCAGCTCTAGTCTACCACGTTCACCTGTAGCCACCTGACAGTGTAGTTGCTTATGTCTACAAAGAGTTTGGGCACTAATGAATTTACAAGGGCATCTGGGGCATTGAAATTGCTGGGGGGACACAAGGAATTTTTCTCCTCCAATATAGCTAATTTATTTCTACGATTTCGAATTGTAGTCCAATTATATTGGTGTCATAAATACCTTATGTTTTTTTCACGTCCAATTGAACATATAAATTTAATAGGTTATAATAAAAATATTATAACAAAATGGATAATAAAATACACAACGAATTGGAATTGTATAATGACCTTGCTGAAGAATTTTACGCCGCTGTTTCTACAGTATTAAAACACGGTAAAATGACAATACTATGTGGTATCGAATACATGAAATATCAGCGTAATTTATTACGCTGCGATAAAAACATTGCATTTACAATATTAAACCGGCAATTATGTCGCCGGTATAAGTCTCAAATTTATGTAATGAAGCGACTAAATAGGATCAATAGGATCGTAGAAACACTACCGAAATATTACAAACTAATTTTATAAAACAGTTTAAAATCAAAGATTCGTTTACGGATATGCGTTTCTACAATATCGCTTTTAACGAAGAAATTGGAAAATTATTAGAAGAAATTGGAAATTATTGAACAGAAAAAAAAAAACAACTATTAGAGAAAATGGATAATACAATACAATTGGAATTGAAAATTTTTAATAACTGTGTTGAAGAAATTTATGAATCTTATGGGGGTTATAATCCTGTATATAAATTCTATAAAATGAGAACACTAGGCGATATCGAATATATGAAATACCAGCGTAATTTATTACGCTCCGATAAAAACGTTGCATTTACAATATTATACCGGCAATTATGTCAACCATACAAGAGGCAAATACAAACATTATTGACGGATAATGCGTATCGGATATGAAACTAAGGTGTATTATATAAAATTGTTAAAACCCAACGATTTATTTAAGAATATACATTTCTACGATATCAATTATAAAGAAATTGAAAAAAATTATTATTGAACAGCAATGTTGATGCTAAGACAAATAACATCTCCCTGAAACCGCGTGTCCATTTATCCCATGAACCTGCTAAGGTTAAAGATCGTGTCATGACACGGCCGGGGAGTTGTCTGCCCATTTCAAACAGTCGGACTCCGAACGCCGTTGTCATGCAGTTGTTTACCATAGCGACCACATTTGTAGGGATAGAAATAAATAAATAAAAATGCTTAGCTCCAACCGCGGCGCGAACCCACGACCCTCGTCTCTATAGATTATCGCCTTAACCACACGACCACGAAGGCTGTTATGATAAACATTACCGATAGTGTTGTACAATTATCAATTACACGGGTTATGAAACCATACGTAAATTGATAGCCAAGGTAAACAGAGCCGAGTGTATCAATTACACAGACGGTGTGTACAGTGTAATACTCGACTGAATTTGTAATTCTCAGTGAAAAACACATGTTGTATAGGTATGTAAATTTGTTTACTGCATCAATATAATTTTGAAAAAATTAGGAAAATTATAAAATTAAGAATTTTTTTTTTTTTTTTTAAATTATTTTATAATGGTGCTGTAACATTTCCTCCGACTTTATTTCCAAGTTTTACCCTAAATTTATCCCAATCAGTACACTCAATTTTGGGCATGGTGGCGCGCGCCTTGATCCTTATATCATTTTTTAATTCTTCATATCTCCCCATTTCTTCCACCACGGATTCAAACTCTATTTGATATTTTCTTATCGGCCAACGCTTTGGACACCATAACGTCGATGCTATTTTTCTTAGACCTAGCGAGAACGGATATTCTATCATGTTTTCTACTTTTTTTCTCGAGTTTTCCACCCGCCGCCCTTATTACCATACAAAGTATTCCAGATAAAACGGTAATTCCACTCAAAACCCCTGCAAGTGGAACCATTACAATTGTAGATAGCGTTGCAGCAGTCCCCGCCCCACACAACACAGAAACGCTTGCCAGAACCGTACTAGATGCTTCAGCTATGTTTGCCGCGCGCTTATATTTGTTAGCGTGTCTTTTTCTATTTGCACATTCTCTAACTAAAATATCCTGCATAGCGACGATATTATTCAACCTAAAATCTGAACTTCTTTCGTTAATTGGATATAGTGTTGGTGGAGTGGTATTGAGAGTTGGATACAGTGTGGTGGAGTGGTATTGAGAGTTGGATATGGTGATTCGTTCATAGTTAAATTTATTTCAATATATTAGTATTTACACAATAAGTTCAATTAACAATGAGACAATAGTGGAAGAACTCTCTGAGTCACCGATTTTCGTAACAAAGTTAATAACACTACCTTTGGAAAAGTCTAATTCGATCATTACCGGCGAACGAAACAATCGTCGAACTATCTCCAGAGATTTTAGTGACTCCAACCCCCCGTTCTTCCCCATCTACTACAATATTTATCGCGACCGCGCCCACAGGTTTACCATTAGCATTAACCGAGCAGACCGCCATTTGGATAACTTCACCTGCAGCTGTCATAGTGTATCCCCCATATTTATTACTCGCTTTGGCACCGAACGAATATTCATAGTGCCCCACAACCAATGGGCCCCGCTTCTCAGCCCAAACTGTTATGACACGTTTTGGTGTTTTCATTGTTTTCACTATTCCGGCAAGCGCCCTGTTTGCGTTATATGCCTCAGTACGAATCTCATAAGAGGCCTCCTCAAGAGCTTTGGTCGCGGCTATACGATCATGTTTCAGTTTATCAGAAACTTCGGTTATTTTTTCATTTAGTTCGGTAAGTGTCGCTTTTCTGCTGAGAGAGTCCTCTAAACGCAACGCATCATAAGCCTCCGTAATGGTCGCCTGGTGACCTTCTAAGGCTTTATCAATACCCGACCGGGCCTCTTTTTGAAATTCTGTTATTTTTTCATCTAGTTCGGCAACCGTCGCTTCTCTGTTGATATAGTCCTCTGAGCGCAACACCTCATAAGCCTTCGCAATGGCTACCTTGTGGTCTTCTCGGGCTTTCTCAACCCCCGACCGGGCCTCTTTTTGAAATTCTGTTATTTTTTCATCTAGTTCGGTAAGTGTCGCTTCTCTGTTGATAGAGTCCTCTAATAGCAACACCCTATAAGCTTCCGTAATATCCGCCTGGTGGTCTTCTAGGGCTTTCTCAATACCCGTTCGGACTCCATCAAGATCAAACCGGGTCTCTTTTTTAAATTCGGTTATTTTTTCGTATATGTCAGTAAATGTCGCTTCTCTGTTGAGAGAGTCCTCTGAGCGTAACGCCCCATAAGCCTCCGCAATGGCCTCTTTGTGGTCTTCTCGGACCCCCTCAACCCCCGATCTGGTCTCTTCAGAAATTCGGCTATTTTACCGTCTAGTTCGGTAAGTGTCGCTTCTTTACTATGAGAGTTCTCTAAGCGCAACGCATCATAAGCCTCCGCAATGGCTCCTCAAGGTTCGACTGGTGGTCTTCTCGGACTTTATCAATACCCACCCACCGGGTCTCTTTTCGAAATTTGGTTATTTTTTTATCTAGTTCAGTAAGTGCCGCTTCTCTGATGAGAGAGTCCTCTGAGCGCAACACCTCATAAGCCTTCGTAAGGTCCGCCTGGTGGTCTTCTCGTGCTTTCTCTCAATCCCGACGTGGCCTCATTTCGAAAATCTATTATTTTCCCGTCTAATTCAGCAAGTGTAGCTTCTTTGCTGAGAGAGTCTTCTAAGCGCAACACCCCATAAACCTCCGTAATGTCAGCCTTGCGGTCTTCTCGGGCTTTCTCAATACCCAACCGGGCCTCTTTTCTAAATTTGGTTATTTTTTTACCTAGTTCGTTTAGTTCCGTATGCGTTTCTTCACGACTTTGTGTATTCACAGCCAGGGCATATTCTATAAGTTTGTGATAGTAGACTCTTGTGAATCTCGTCCGTGGCCCTCGATATAGTTCTATTGATCAAGGCCTTTGTTTTTTGGGTAGTTAAAAAGTCGCCCTCTGTCGGGATGAATCCCCCCTTCTGCCGGTTCCAAATTATTTGAATTTGTCACCCAATCGGAAGAACTACCTGGTCCGTATATACTCATAATGTTGATAATATATATTACGAACATGCGTTTAATTCTAAATAATTTTAAGAAAATTAATTAATTTGAAATTTCTAGGACGACCGAAATCGGGTAATCGTTCTTCAACTCTCTCCCTTTATCATCAAGAATAGAAATCTTCAAACTCGTGGATGTGTCCCGATTCCAAAACTTTCATCTCGGGGTGTGGGAAGTCTAAGGTCACAGTCTCGCCATAGAAACAGTCGCTGGCGGGCACAGTTTTCAGTAATGTGCTGGGGGATCCGTCTACCGTGTTGTACGATGTGTTCACCCGATCAAGGTGCACCCCGAGAGTTTTCGTGAAGGTGGAAGTCCACCGGATTATCACCGACGTACTCACCCGGGGTAAAACACTCCTTTGTTTGAGGAGTATGTCTCTCTAAAACCGAGTTGAATACCCAACCCCGGGGAGACCACTACCTTATTATCAGTGCTGATGGTCATTGTTGCGAGCCCAGTAGCCTTCGATACTGTGAGGTTGATTATACCGTCAAGCTCTGAGTTGACAAAATCTTTGAGCTGTCTTATTCCCCACAGTCCGTGAGGCAGCTTTACACCTAATTGTTGTCCATCATTCACATAGTAAAACCCTTCGCTCTTCCCCACATTCTGCCATCCAACCGTGAAGGTGATTGATCTAAGGCTACCCGGCGTTTTCCGTAGCAGTTGTCTATTAATTTTTGAAGTTCACAACTCCCTTTTTTGAACATTAGTTATAGTAGCAAACATAATAATATCTTTCAATGGATACCAAAGCATTTAGCTTTAACTCTAATGTAAAGTACGCGGTCGGAGGTAAATACACACAAAAAGACGTTGTTAACCCCTTGTACACCCAACCGTAACGGTTAGACCGGACAGCGGCTTTGTCACCAATTTCCCTAATATCTTTGAACAATATAGGCTGCCCAAGATTACTACGATGGAGGTGGTAAACAGGTGGAAAGCAACACCGATGCAGTTTTGGCAGAACCAAATAAATTTCGCTGTATGGTGCGCAACAGCCGGGTGTGGAGTTTCTATAAAGACCATCTGACATCCAAGAATGTCATGCTCCAAAGTGTCTACAACTTTCAGTGTATTATACTATTAGGAGGATTCTCAAAGAACTAGGTATTTCACTACCTCAAGACGACGCCTGGGATCCCATTTCCAACGCATACGACCGTCTGGCCTTTGAAAGACTGTGTAACGAATTTAACGTTTCAAAAGACGCGGACTGGAGACAGAAAGCATTTCCTACCAGCACCGGCCTCGGGGACGTTCTCATTCACGGCCAGTCCGGGAATTGGACACAGACTGATTTTAGACACGATCACTCCGGTGACCACATCGTCAGTCGGAACGCCGGGAATTTTGACCCCGCGACTATGACATTCGGGCCGGAAGTGTCTGGAGGTCGGCACTGTGGCGTGTTTTCTTGTAAAATGTTACCTCCGAAACGGGCTCACGTCGATTACATACAGCAGGCTGCTGAGGTTCAGGACGTGTGGGGTACATTTATGTTAGATAAGGGTATAGGGTTCACGCAGGCCGGGGTTACTCGCGTCAACGACTCCATTCGCACGTACGTCTGGGCCATCCTCGGCGCACAGAAGCAAACTCGCAGTTCTATACTGGGCATGGGAACAGCGTTTGATGCACAAAAACAATTCTTAGCACTTGTAGAGGACGCCATCTCAGCTAGGGTGGACCTGGAGAAGGCGATCCAGAATTATCAAGACGTTTTGCAGAATGCAGCACCCCAGTAGACTATGTATTTGGAATAGGTCTTTATATGGCGCCGAGCAATATGATACTACGAGACGACCGGTTGACGGTTACAATAATCAGATCGTAATCGCCACCGCCAATCAAAAAATAGGCCACAACGGTAACGTGAACACGGATATCATCAAGCGCACCCCCAACATGATCGGGTTCAACAGTGGAACCGATTTCATAAAACACAAAATGGATACACCTCCCCAATTCGTAAATTGGACACACAATCGAACCCAGTACCCCCAATTCGTAAATTGGATGCACCATCGAGTTCCATCAACAGACCAATCGCGATTGGAGAAACACCAATCATCAACACCAATCGCAGATTGGGTGAAATTGGAAGCACTACACACGAGGAGGAGAAATTAGGGCTCGTCATTACCCTCGTGGCGATCGGATTATTTACGCTTTGGTTGTAGGAACTCTCTGACAGAGAATAATAGGAGACTGGCGATTGCCACGATTAAAGCCCAAGTATTATTGGCGAGCCATCCGACCGTTTTTGATAATATAGATAGCAAGTAAGAAACGATACTTCCGATCAGTCCAGGTAGTGCGGCAGCCAACTTTCCTGCTAATTTAGCCAGGAGATTGGCGAGGGCTTTTAGTTGTTTTTTTATCCATTCTTTTACCCCACCGGATGGTGCTGGTGCTGGTGCTGGAGCTGGTGCTGGAGCTGGTGCTGGAGCTGGTGCTGAACCACCCGTGATAGATAGAACTAGAGACGATATAGATAGAATTAGGGTCGATATAATCATGCTGAAAGCCGCGATGACGGTTGTTATCGTGACGCCCTTCTCTCTGAGTGCGAATACGCGCACCGAGTGTAGTGTCCTCGTGCAGGACCCTCGAGATTGTTTCGCGGCTACGACTTAATTGACCGGAAAGCGTCTCACGGTTAGTTGAGGCAGCTCCAATCGAGCTTCTCTTTCGTCCCGCAACGACCGCAGGAGTTTGTTGATCCGCTCGGTAGATTCTCTATCGCCCCGTGCTAGCTTTATTTTTCTTTCTTCTAGAGCGATATGTTTGTCCAGCGCTGAGAGTTTGGAGAGGTTATTGACTAGTTCGCCCGAGTTGTTTGCAGAACCTTATCGAGTCCCGGAGTTCGCGAAGAGGTAACGGTGGGTCAAAATTTCGTGCCGTTTATTCGTTGACCGTGGTTTCAATCGTGTTAATAACGTCGGTGGCTACGCGAGGGATCTCGCTGAGCTCGATCGTTTCTATAGTGGCGGCCGTCTTCTCCAGCGTTTCGTCGGTAGACTGTAGGGTTTTTACCATTTTTGTAGGCAGCGACGCCTGAATGTCGTCGAGCACACCGAGAGCTCGAGCGAGTAGTACTCCATATCGCTTCAATGAAGAGGGGCTGAGGAACTTGTTTGGGTTGTTCTTGTACGTCAGCAACTTCCAGGTATTACCCCATTTAACCCACAGGTCTCTCCTCTTTTAGTGCTGCAGAACTGCAACGGGGCATCAATGTTCCGTTTAGACACTATACTCTTCCACCGTTTCACCAGAGCATCCGTTACCTCGGTAGACGCCAGCTCATTCTTAGAGATCCCTCAGGAATCTTGCGACCGCCCGCCCATACCGGAGTTTTGGATTTGGCCTCCCACGTTTCGAAATGTGTACTCGCCTCGGGCGGGTACTCTATGAAGGACGTTTCGTCGAGCATATTATCGAAGTAGTCATCACCGTCCAAGCCCTCTCCGCGGGTATATAGATCCATATAATCATCATCATCATCATCATCATCTACTAGGTAATCGTCTCGGTCGCCCGTAGTGCGATCGAATTCGTCCATGCCAATATCGAGACCAGCCATCTTTAATAATTATTATTATATTAAAGACAAAACAATACAGGTTTAATAGTTTCAATAAAATTAATTATGTCTTCGAGTCAATACGGTCGCAAACTCAATCCATACAGCAGACTGCGTGTGCCCCTCGGGGCAAAAGGCGTGAGACAGAGTGTCGTTATTACGAACAACCCATCGACGATCGACCAGAACCAGCAGCTCTTAGTCCGCTTCCCCAACCTCGGAGCTAACGACGTCATTGTGCCGGGTACTGTTCGCCTCGCTTTCACTATTTTGCTAACGTCGACGGACGCGGACCGAACCGTCGTTTAGAACCTGGGTCGCGCCATCGTCAAGAAGACCATGATAAAGATTTCTGGTAATGAGGTGATGTCGATCGACGACAGCGACGTCTACCATTGCTATCAGGACCTGTGGAAGACGTCACACGAGCTTGAAAACGCTGTCTATCAAGGTATTGACACCAGCAAAAATAAGAACGTAACCAAACTTAGAATCCGGGCTGCTAACAAGGTAGATAACAACGCTAGTGACAACGCGGTCGCGGGCGCTTACGGCAACCGCTTCTACATCCCGCTCGACTTTGAGTTGCTGGAGAGTCACATGCCCTACTATCAGAGCGCTTTGGCTGACCGCCTCGAATACGAACTAACGTTCAACGACTACGGCCGAGTTATCATAGCCAGCCACATGTTATCGACGTATGCGATCGATAATGTTTCGCTGGAGTACGACATGTCACGATGCCCGAACTCGCGCGATTGATCAGAAACCCAGTAACGCCGGGCGCGTTGCCATACTTTACGACCGAGTTCTTCGCCATCGCAAGATGCCGAAAGACAAAGGCGACACATTGTGGAATATTAACGTCAACGTACCCGCGCTCGATGAAAGGTATACTGATGTTGTTCGAGGATGCTCGGTTCGCGTTCGGTGCTAGAAAAACCGACAGATTCTATAACCCAAAATCACGAAGGTAGAGGTGACGATCGAGGGAGTCCCAAATCAACTCTACAGCGCGGGTCTTCGCGAGCACCAGCAGTGGGACGAAGTAAGAACGCAGTTTGCTGCCGGCTCTAAGCGCTCTCCGGAGGTTGCAGCAGTTGCCAAAGACCTGCATCTCTCGGCCGTCTCCCTCGCGGAGTTCCTGAATACCAAATACTCGTTATGGCTAGACATGCGAGCCAGCGACGATGACCAAATACACGGTAGCGGACGCCAATTTGAGAACGCTAGTGAGGGTGTGACGATCCAGATAACCAAAGAGGCGGACGGAGCCGGGCCATTGAACGTGTACTTATATATAATTACAGACGCACAACTCAACATCGAAGATGGTCGATACGTATCAGCGATCTACTAATTCTAAAGAATTAATTAAGAAAATTAACAATCAATACCAATTCACGATTGGAGATGCTCACTCTGCCATAATATGTGGGCAGACAGGATGTGGAAAAACGGTTTTCATCCTAGACTTGCTCGAGGGCTCCTACCGCGATGCCTTTCGTCATATTGTGATCCTGTGTCCCACTGTGCGGCACAACGATACTTATCAGCGGCGCCCGTGGATATGGACCGACCCTGAGGTATACGTTATTGACCCGGGTGATAGGCTTCACGATCCGATGTCAGATGCGGAGATCGATAAAATGTATGCGCGATACGAATCCAAATTAGGAGCAGAGATGACAAAAACTCTTGGATCGGCGGCTATTCATTTGTACGCTACCGCCGTTAGTAGACTTCTCCCTATACCAAACACTGCGGGGTTGATTGATGATCTAGAGACTGACCCTTTTATAGGACACACTCTTAGAACGGCATGCTGCTCAATTTATCACAAGTTTGGAATGTACTTAGCTCCGCTGACAACCGCGTTGACCACGGGTAAACACTGTCAATTTTGACATATATGCCCACGAACTATAAGCCCTGAAAATGATGACACAAGACACACCCACGAGAGTGACGGAGTTGAACCAGATTGCTCCAACACAATCGAACCAGAGTGTTACTCCGCCACTGGATGACATACCGCATATAAAAAATCCCAAAGACAGGCAGCTGGGCGGGCGGCGGCTGCCACCGAAAAGTTAAACAAGATAAAATACTCGCCGAGCTTCGAGAGGCTAAACAGTCGTTACAATCGGGGACGGAGACAGCAAAACATCTGAAGACAGAGTTGAGTACAACAACACCCCCAATTCACGAATTGGAAGCACACTCAACACCCAATACCAACTGCCGTTGGAGTTGGGCGAATCAGATTGAACCCAAATTCGTGAATTGGAGTTGTGTTGTTGGTGGTGGTCTGACAGTTGTTGGTGCCCTGTGCGTTTGGAAAATACCCCATATTATCGAAAAACAACCAGCCAGTGTTCAGAAGAAGTTACGAAACACCAATCGCGATTGGATGCGCCCCATTTAAACATTGATCGCGATCCCTTTTATATGCAATAATTATAACAATGGCTGAACAAGATGGTAAAATGTTAGTGAATGCTCTTTATCACGCCGTGGTGATATCGGGTTTCAGTATCGGGTATGCTCGACTATCAAAGATGGCCCTAGGAGGAACCGCTCCCAAATTGGACTTTACTGTGAGAGACGTAGGGCTCGCGACCTTAGATGTAGCGCCGCAGTTTGGACCCGAGTTATCTAGTTAAAGCTGGAATTCTACCAGTTAATATATGGAAATAAATGGCTTCAATCGCAGTAATAGTAGGTGGTGCGCTTGTAAACGCATTGGCGTTCAGCGGTAGCAACTTTATATTCTCTAAAATGAAAAGCTCGAACGTGGATGAGGAGCGTAAGCGCCATGATTTAGCTGTAGAACAACTCAATAGCGCAAAGGAAGCGTGGTCGAAAAAACGAACCGCCTATCTGTACTGGGTCAATGAAGAGCTTCGCCGCGAAAATCACGCCGCGCAAACTTTTCAGAACGTTGAAGAAGCCAACCGCGAGTATGCGCTGGCATATCCGCACAAAAGTCTCGATCCAATGGATCCCGAGCCCCAACTTTCAGATTTCTATGTACCGTCAGAGGCCCAAAAGGACCGCGACATCGCGTTCATCGTCGTGGGAATGGGTGTGGCTGGGCTCGTCGGCTACTATATAAAATAATTAATTAATTAAAAAAACTATATATATATATATATAGAACGATGTTAGTTGACGAACTTTATGACGCTATGATCGATGTAGGCTACACTGCCCAAAAACATCGTTTACCTGGTGCAAAGAGTATGATTCGTCTGGCCCAAGATTCTCTCGAGACGTGGCGCGAGGACGAAAAAGAGGCCACCATTTTCGCAAAGCGGATGTTAGATTCCTCCACCAATCCTGGGGGATTGGATTCTCCCAATCGAGATTGAATGAATTAGATTCCCCTCTCCTGTTCCAACCCAAACGTGATTGGGGCTGCAGCGAAACTTCCAACAAAGGTTTATTATTAACGACGCAGTTACCGGACGAACTGGCGAGGGCATGTTGGAGATTGTCCGATATATTAGAATACTTCGCATACGATGAACACGCGCAAACTTGATACCAAACTAACGCGCAAGCTGTCGAATACATACTATAGCCCACGCGGCTACTGGAAGGGACTCACGGCCATCAAGAACCTCGCGGCGGCGACCAAGGTTTCAGAAAACGCTGTCAAGGAATGGCTCAAGAAGCAGGCCATCTGGCAGATCTATTTACCCGCGCCTCACAATATTCCGCGGCCGAAATTCGACGTGCCGGTGCCGAACCAAGTTCACCAAGCGGATCTCCTGTTTCTACCTCACGATCGCGTCGGTCGCAAAACGTACAAGTACGCACTGACAATCGTTGACGTAGCGAGTCGTTATAAGGGGGCTGAGCCGTTGACCACTAAAGAGTCTAAGGAAGTGGCCGAGGCTCTTTCCCAAGATATAAGAGGAGTCCTCTCAAATGGCCGAATCTT